>APFE030891682.1:48949-80225 GCA_000404065.3 Pinus taeda
ATGTGAGTTTTGTGATGTGTATGAAATATGTGAAGAATTAATATCTCCTCCACCATATTAAGGAGATAATTATGCAAAGGAGAAAATCATGGAGGCATATCTTATCCTAAGGAGAAAATCATGGAGGCATATCTTATCTTATCCTAAGGAGAAAATCATGGTTGGCATATCTTATCCAAGATATGTGAGAGATTTATTGAGAGATTTGTGGATCATATTTTGTAATAATGGGAAAGTAGTTAAAAATGCTTGAGAGATTTGTGGGATCATATTCTGGGAAAGTAGTGGATGATCATTATGAGTTTGTTACTCATCCCATTGTATAAATAGGAGTACAATCTCCTTCATTTGTAATTTTTGAAGTTTTTGTAACCTTAGAGATTTTGAAATAAAGTATCATACTTTAATTTTGCTTCTACATCTGAGTCTCCATTGAAGTGGTGTGCTGGTGGAGTTATGGAGGGCCCCCATGGCCTCACTTGCATGCTTATTTGTTTATAATTTACTTTATGTTTTTGTTTGATTTCAGATTCCAAGTTTTCTTAAATGTTCTAATATTGGAAGGATCTTATTTGAAGGTGTTCTTGTAAGAGAATCGTAAGATCTCAGACAATTATTAGATCTAGGTTTATTTCATTTCAGCGCTTGATTTCTTATTAGATGTTCTAATGTTGGAAGAGATCTTGTAGAAAGTATTCTTGTAAGAGAATCATAGATCTCAAACAATTGTTAGATCTAGGCTTGATTAGTTATTAGGAGTCCTTCTAGATCTATATATTTTAGATAAGCACTTCTAAGTTTACCTTCCCGGGTTGACATTAAATTAAGCTCTAATTTGCATCCACATTTTAGACCACACAGCCCCTTAATTTAACTTCCTTTCCTTCCCAAAAAATTCCAAAAATAGTTCTTGAAAATTAAAAGTTATTGTTCCCAAAGATTATAACCATTAGACTCCTAGTACAACATCAACACCACCCATTGGAATGGAAAGCATTGGACTATTTAATACATATTCCCAAAGGGTTGGCTTGATATTCTGGCACTTTCTAGAGAAATTTATAGTTCCTCCATTTGCAACCATCACTTGACACTTGGGTTATGGATATAGGAAGCAAGTCAATTCTTTGGGCATGTTACAGTGAATAAAACTATGAGCACTCCCTGATTCAATCAACATTGTTACCTTTTTCTTCTTGATATATCCTTATATCTTGAGAGCTATAGGATTGGTAATTCTTGCCAATTCATTACAAGATATGGTCGGATTTATTTCTTATTTCTCTAGGGTTGGTTCCTAGTGTATATTCTCCTCTTTTGATGTTTCTTGTTCCTTTTCTTCCTCCTCTTCACAATCTATGTAGAATAATTTATTCTTAGCACACTTATTACCTTTAGTGTATTTCCTATCACAACTATAACAAATCCATTTTTCTTTTTTTTCATCCAATTTTTGTGTTGTGAACCTTGTAGGTTGTGGAAGGCTAGGAGTAGCAACACTTCCTCTTTATAGTTGTGAGTGGTAGACTTCTGTGTTGCCATAATTTTTCTTTCAACTTTTCTTGCCACCTTGAATGCCTTCACCAATGAATCAGGTTCCCAAAGGTGAATCCCATGTTGAATTTTATCCTGTAAAATCCCTATGAATGAATTCTCCTCTAGAATATTAGTTACCCTAATATTCAATTTTTAGAAGTCCTCAATGTGCTCCACCATTGAACCCTTTTGTTTGAGATTTATCAATTGGCTAAAGAAGGTGTTTCTCTTTGCATCGTCATAATGTCTATCATTTCCTCTGTAAAAATTTACCAAGTGACAAGTGGTTTACAAGAACAAATACAACGATGCCATATAAATTGATTGGGTTCTAAATATAAACATGTAATGCATACATTTTGTGTGTGATGCACATCATTTAGATCAAAATATTGCTCCATATGTAGTATCCATGTTACCAGATCATTTCTGTCAAACTTCCTCATATATATATTTGGAATGTGGTGTTTCTTAAACCCCACATTGGAGTCTCTAAATCCATAACTCATATTCCTTTTGTCCTCATCATGATTTTCATGGATTACCTTGTCACCATCAGGAAGCCTTTCTTGCAACAACTTTGTCAAAACTTCCTTCAAAACTTCCATGCCTACTTTCAAACCATCCATATTAGCTTCCATGCCATCCTTCAAACCTTCCATGTTTGCTTTTAAACCATCCATGTCATATTCGGTTTCTCTTTGTGAAAGAAAAATTTGTTGCACTTGGTCTCGTAATTTTGATATATCATGTTGTAATTCTTCGTCTTCATGCATCATAGTAGAGATTTTTGAGGGCTTAATGGGTGTAGAATTATTTTCTTGTAGAGTAATTTTAGAACCAAAAACTTATATCTAAGCTTCAACATGCTTAGATATGAACAACTAAAAAAACGTTATATCTAGAACAAAAAACGTTATGACAAAATTTAAAAATACACACCTTTTTCTTGCTTTTTGGATCTTGATATTGCAATTGTTGTATCTCTGTAATTTCATATTTCCAAGGTCTGAAATTATTTTCTATGGTATCCCTATTAATATTATTTCCAATTCCATAAGTCAGACCAATATTGGATTCCTCAATATAGAATTACTCTAGATGTCCCACGATGGCCTGATTATAGACTAGTTCAGTAGAACAACGTTGTATGAGATGTAGTGTGTCACTATTTCAACATTAGTTCATGACATTTCTAAATAAAAAACTACAGTACGTGAAATTTCAGATACTTTTTATATAATTCTAATCGGATTCTTGAAATGAAAGTTATGATGATTTTCTCTAGGTCACTTGTTTGCGATGGAATTCTGGATCCTACAAAAACCCTAAATTCCCCAGATCATATATCATAAAATATAGAGAACCAATATCTAAAATTTTTACATGAAGTTCAATTACATGTCAGCTCCACATGGTCAAAATTTCAGCTTCTGAAGCCTTGTGGAAAAATAGTTATAGTGAAAATTCCAAGATGACCTGTTTGAAGAAGTGAAAGACTAGAATCCAAAGCACTGATACCAAATGGTATGCAACCGGCTCATAGAAACGATATATAGACGACTTGAAAATTATCCTCTTCAAGGTGGAAACCTCCTTTAAACTACATAATTGAACAATTATTGGGTGATTCAAATGATAAAAGCTCCTTGGTATATATTGGAGTCTAAGGGGTCACAATATAATTGGATCTTACATAACAATAATAATGTAAGGGAACAACAATAAAAATAGTGGGCTTATATGGGGAACAACAATAAAAACATGGGGGATACATGGGAACAACAATAAAAATAGGGGTCGACAATATTAACAATAAGAGGAATACAATAATATTATAGGGACCTAACAATTGAAGACTAGACAGATTCCAAAGATTGATTTGAGGAATTTTGATCGAAATAATCTGTTAACATGGATACTGCAGATGGAGCAATTCTTTGACCTACATGATGTGTCGCAAACAAAAAAGGTGCGTATTTCATCTTTATATTTATAACAAAATCATTTTGTGTGGTATCAATGGCTTTGTTCTCGTAAATGAATTATCACTTGAAAAATCTTTGCAGAAAAATTGGTAGCACATTATCAAGATACAAAGAGAAATACATTCTTTAGCCAATTGATAAATCTAGAAAAGGGTGGGTTCAATGATGGAGCATAATCAGGACTTCCAAAGCTTGAATATCAAGGTAAATAATATTTCAAAGGAGCATAGGATTGATGTCTTTATATGACTTTAAAGGATAAAATACAACATGAGGTTCGCCTTTGTGAACCTGATTCATTAGAGAAGACATTCAAGGTGGCAAGAAAAGTTGAAAGAAACATTATGGCAACAAGGAAGTCTACCAATCACAACTAAAACGATGGAAGTGTTGTTTCTCCTAGCCTCCCACAACCTACAAGTTTGACACCACAAAAAATGGAGGAGAAAAAAAGAAAAAAGGCTTTGTTACAGTTGTGATAGCAAATACACTAAGGGTCATTAGTGTGTTGAGAAAACATATTCTACATAGATTGTGAAGAGGAGGAATAAAAGGAACAAGAAACATAAAAAGAAGAGGATATACACCAAGAACCAACCCCAGAGAAAGAAGAAATGAGTAAAACCATACCTTATAATACATTGATAGGAATTACCACTCCTCGAATTGTCAAGATAAAAGGACATATCAAGAAAAAATTAAATAGTGTTGATAAATTCTTGTAGTACCAATAATTTTATTCATTGTAAGATAGCCAAAGAATTGAATTTCTCTCTATATCTAGCATGAGAGTATCAAGTGATGGTTGCAAATGGAAGAATTATAAATTTCTCAAGGAAGTGTCATAATATCAATCTAACAATGTGGGAATATGTATTGAATAGTCCAATTATTTCCATTCCTGTGGGTAATTCTGATGTAGTATTAGGAGTCCAATGGTTACAATATTTGAGGATGATAAATTCTAATTTTAAAGAAATTTTTTTGAACTTGTATTTGGAAGGAGATGAAATTGAATAAGTGTCATTGCAGAGACCCAAGGAAGATAATCAACTCTAACAACATGACAAAGATTTTGAAGAAAGAACAATGAGGCATAATTTCACAATTATGCTCACTAGATGTTCAAGCATCAAAATCACCTATTTATCAAGATCTCCAAAGAATATTAGACAATCATTCCAAGGTATTTGAGACTCCCAAAGGCCTCCCACCTATTCATGATCATGATCATGTTATTCACTTGATTCCATGAAGCATTCCTCCAAACATAAGACCTTACAAATATCCCTATGCTCAAAAGAGTGAAATTGAATGTATGGCTGCAAAAATGCTAGAGGAACGTATAATTCAATCTAGCCAAAGTTACTTCTTTGCTCCAGTAGTATTGGTACATAAAAATGATGAATCATGGTGTATATGTCTAGATTTAAGGGAGATAAACAAGCTCACTATTAAAGATAAATTTGCCATTCTTGTTATTGATGAATTATTAGATGAATTACATGATGAAATTTACTTGACCAAGATGTATCTTCATTCAGGACATCATCAAATTAGAAGGAAGATAGAAGACATTCTGAAAACAAAATTCAAAAATCATGAAGGTCATTATGAATTTTTGGTCATGCCTTTTTTCCTTACTAATGTACCTTCCACATTTAAATGTTTCATAAATTCAAAATTTAAACCCTTCCTTGGAAAATTTGAGTTAGTATTTTTTGATGACATACTAATTTACAACAAGTCTTGGAAGAATGATGCTCAACATGTTGATAGGGTGTATTAAAAACCCTCCAAATGTTTCTTTGGGGTATAGGAGGTGGAATATTTGGGTCATATTGTATCTCATGAGGGTATTAAGGTAGATCCTAACAAAATTAAAGCCATCAGGGAATGGACAATCCCCACAACCCTAAATCACCTTTGACGATTTCTCAAGAATTGACAGGGCACTATCGCAAGTTTGTTAAGAATTATGGGAAAATAGTAGCACCTATAACAACATTACTGTAACAACCCTAGTAAAATATCCATGTAATAAAGTTAATAAAGGAAAAATAATAACCAAGTTCATGGGACACTTATTCCAAGCTGAATATTGGGAAAAAAACATCCTAGTATGGGTGTTCATTTTGTTTATTATGGCTAAGGAAATTGGAAAATGAAATGGAAAAGGATTTGGAAAGGAAAAGTGGCATTAATTGGCATTTTATTTGCGAAAATAAAGTAAACTAGGAGAAAAGGAAGGTGAAATGTCATAGGTTTCATGTGAGGAGGAAATTGAAGGAAAATAATGGAAAATGAAGAAAATAGAGGCCTCATTAACAAAAAGGCTTATGATGATTACTTTGTAGCTTTTTGTCAGTTCAGTTTTAGAGCTCTCTCTCTACTCTCTCTCTCTCTCTCTCATACTCTTGGACACTTAGAGAATTCTTGGAGCACTCTAGCATTGGAGGAATGAAGGCAAAGGAAGCTCAAGAAAGAAAGAGGAAGCAAAAGATCAAGTAAGGAAGAGCAGGATCAAGCAGATATAATGGGACTACCTGCAAATACTGAGTTGCATGTATGATTTACTTGATAGTTTTGGAATTCATGGTGCATGCCTGTGTGTTTTTGGTTCTCTTGTTGTCATTGGCATGGGTTTTTCCAAGTGTGACAGTGTTCTTTAGCCTTGCCTTGCCATTTCTAGATAGCCATGGTGTGATGGAGTTCTCTTGTTTTGGTTGAGATGGATTGACAGATGGATTTGAATCTAAGTGGGGTGGTCTAATGATTGATCACAAGGCCTATGAGTCTTGGGGTGAGATACATGATAAATCTTGACTGTGAATACCCTTGATTGGGAAAAGGAATCCCTTGAATGGTAAAAGCGGGAGACACGGTAAATAGCAAAGGGTGGTGATTTCGTAGGCCTAGGAATCCCTTGACTCGTAATGGAGGGATACATGGTGAATCCGAGAGGTTGAGATAGACAAATTCCTCATGGTTTAGGTGGAGAGATCTGGAGGTATCCAATATTCTTTTATAGGCATAGTGATACGGTGGGATTGCAGTAAAGATTGGTTTTATTGATGAGGGTTTAGGGCCTATGAATCCCTTGGTGGGATATACGGTAAAGCCCAAGGAAGCCCTGATTGGTTTGCTGTGAATCGCACATCCATGCCTAGAACATGACACGGGTGATTGGCTGAAAGAAAGATTTGGTTCAACGTAATCTATGGTTGGGTAGTTCGTGGGAGTCCCTGACTTGGTTGGATTACAATTTCATTAATAAGATCTCCTTCTCAATTAGTATTTCATGTATAAATGTACTTGTTCATATGTGGTCTTATGGTTGTTATATTCTTTCTATTTTTGTTGGTTATGAGTATGGTTTATGACATATTTTGGTTATGGCTCTCGTCATGATTTGATTAGTACATGAGATGTGAATGAATATATGACCTAATAGATGATAATGCAACTATTATGATAAGGTCTCAATCCTTCTTTACGAGTCTCAAATAAGTATGAGACCCTTATTCTACGGTATGTTGTTATGACCTATAAATTTCATATTTGTGATATGTTTAATGAAATGTCTGTCATGGCTAGTAGGGGTCCAGTCAATTCCTTGTACCAATGTTTAAATTAGTAGCCTTATTTCATTGTTATTTATCATTTTTGAAAGTTTCAGGAAGTTCTGGGCAGTGGCCTAAGTCCTGGCCCTGAAAATGTGGCACAAAATTTAGGGTCGCTAATTCAGAAATACCTGAAAAAGGACACATTCACTCACATGCCTTGATGTGGGAGTGATTGCAGGGCCTTAGTCACATGCATGGCTTGTCATGGGAGTGGCTGAGGGTCCAGATCGTCAAAAGTACAAGTTGTCTAGGGGTTAAGCACTTGGAAGGGTTGGTTGCCTCTTGAAGGGTCTGGAGCTCCCGAGGAAGGTTACATTGGTTTTTCTTTGTCAGTTCCAATTGCTTAACTGTACATGGGGAGTTGAATCACATCACAGTAGCCTCTCGTCCCATGTTTAACCTAGTGGACTAGTTAGCTTGGGTAAATGTGTGAGGAGTGTGTTATAGAGTGGTATCAAAGCATGGTTCACCCCTTAGACTATATGGGCAGTGTGTTGGTCATGCATACATGTCGATTACATATGTGTTATTCATGATTATGGTCTATGTGATTGTTGTGTATGCATGGTGGCGGTCATGGTTGTAGTTGTGTCTCCATGTGAAAGTTGATGGTGTGTTGTTGGATGTGGTCATCATGAGTATATGTCAGTTATGCACTTGTTATGCATGTTAGTGTCTATATGTCATTATGCATACATTGACACAGCTATAGTTGTTATGCATGAGATCATGGTATGTGGTTGGTATGGTCATGTATTAATAAATGGATAATGGTTGAAATGATGACTATAGGATGATATGATAATGTTTATACATATATTACGCTAATCTAGTTAATCTTGAAGATGATATATCCTCCCTGGACTACACTAAGGTATGTTGATTATGTTATGCTTTGGTTTAAGCTGACATGGTATACTTGTAGGAAGGAGATCAAAGATGAGTAAAAATATGGTAGACTACAGTTCACAAGAGTCTCGTTATGGATCATATGAGCAGCATAGTGGTGGGCACTCTTCTGACTCGCAAACACATTGAGAATCTTGATGGTAGAAATAATAAGTTGAAAAGAAGATAATGACATAATCATTCAGGAACAGGAGAAACAAGAAAAAGTCAACTTTATAATCCTTCAAATCTTTTCAGAAATACAGAGACATGGACCTCATCATCCATGGGTAGGAGGATAGGACTAATGAGGCATATGGAAATAGATCATATGGTGAACATAGGTTGTATAGGGATGGAAGGTTCTTGGATACAATGAATAGGAGAGGTGATGGTCACATGTTCTATTCTAGTTCTAGTTCTGACATGTACAATGGTCATCATCGTTAGTATCATTATAGGAGGAGTGACAGGGTATATTTTCCAGATGAGTTCAAGAAAGTTAAGCTACTTACCTTTGATGGAGATTTGAAGAAGCCTAAGGATGAAGAGGCATGGATACTTGGGATGAAGAACTTATTTGACTTGAATGATTACACAAAGAATATGAAGGCCATAATAGCTATCTCAACCTCGAAGGGAAAGAAAACATCTCGTGGGAAGATGTGAAGTGGGTTAGAGACATCAAGACAAAGGAGTTGAGTTGGCATGAATTCAAGAGACTTTTCAAGAAGAAATACAAAGCCAAGGAATTCTATGAGCTAAAGATAGGATCGATGAGAGATGAGGAGTATACAACCAAGTTTTTGGAGTTGTTTAAGTAGGTACCATATCTTAAGGATGAAAGAGCCAAAGTTTATATATTTTTCAGTGGATTTCCATTAGCATTTAGAGATTGGAATGAGTATGATGAGCCTTAGTTGCTTGAGGAGGTCATTGGGAAATTGAAGCACTATTATGAACAATCAAAGCATAAGACAAAATATCAGCAATGTTGGAAAGGGAAAGACAAATCTAAAGTTATGGTCGCTGAGATGAACAAGACCTCAGAATGTAGAAGAGAAAGAAAATGTTTCACCTTAGAATAAGTTTAATGGGTCACATCCTGGAGGGCAACAGAATAAAGGTGATGGAAAGGGGAAGTTGGTATAAACTTAGGAAAAAAACAAATATTAATGTATATTAATATAATATGGGTGAGAAAGTTATAAATAACGAGGATCAAGCCAGGTGTTGGACATGTGGTAAGGTGCACCTCAAGAGGGATTTTCCACAAAATCAGGGTGGCAGGCCTCATATTTACAGTTCACAGGATGCGCAAATAATTGGGGATGTTGAGAAGAGTAGTCCATAGATCTATGTAGTGTTGGATAATAGGCATTCATATCACTAGATGTTTATTATCGATATGGAAGGTAAGCTTTGTGATCAAGTTCTTTTTATTTTGATTGACCCTGAATCTAATTATAGTTATGTTATTTCTGACCTGTTGGATAAGTGTGGCTTGAATAAAGAAGTGCATGCTGAATATTGGTTAGTGTAGTTGGCTACAAGTACAAAGAAGAGAGTGCATCATTGGGTAAGACCTTGTGCATTCGAATTGAATGGTATGCATACCTTAACAAATTTAAATGTATTGTTGTTGGGATCATATAGTATGCTTTTATGGACTGGCTCTATCTTCATAGGACTAAGGTGGATTGTTATGAAAAATATTAATCCAAACATAACTAGGAATCTAACAAAATATAGACATAACCACAAATACAGAGATGCAGGAGAAACAAATCTTCATTTCATTGATATCAAAGAATTGAAATATGCTTATAAATAGAATGGAAATAAGCTAGTTTGGGTGATGGTAGCTTATCTCTAAGAAACATTGTAGGGACTACATGCCTCTAAACTATGTTACAATGAGGCTCAAGGGGATTTTTATTATTTAACAACAAGGGGAAACCCTAAGAACCCAAAACCCTAACCCCAGGAGATGGAACACCAAGAGTTTGTGGGGCTCATTTGGATTAGTTGGGTAGCCAACTTCCCAGGGTCGTAACTTTGTCATATTATCTTTGTTTGGCATGTATGATACCTCATTGGAAAGGTATCTGTGAGTAATACAAGATTTTCTATAGGGTCCTATAGCAATGGGCCTATTGTGGACGTCAAAAAAATTTGTTTAGGGAGTCAAAAATTTTGCAAAAGTTTATGACTTGAAAAACTGCTAAAAATAGTAAATGTTGCTATAAACAAGGAAACTAACGAAATTGCCTAGAGGTCTAGGTGGAATAGGTGGGTGGCCACCAATATCAACCTGGATCAAAGGTAACTGAGTGCTTGGATGACACTTGGGAATAAAGGATCTTGTAGGGTAAGATGAAGGCAACATCAGGTGGTGACAACTATGCAGGCAAAGTGCAGTTGCAAAAAAGGGTGTGTCTTATTTGCAGTGCTTATTTCTAGTGATAAAGGTGAGGACATTGAGGATGTGGAGGTATTGAACAGATACCTGATCTTGTAGCACTTTCAAGATGTATTTCCTATAGATATTTCAGAGTTGATGCTTCACAGGGAAGTGGATTTCTTTATTGAGTTGGTACAAGGGGAAACACCAATGTCAAAGGCACCATACAAGATGAGCACACCAGAGTTAGTAGAATTGAAGTTGCAGCGAAAACAATGCCTGAAAAGGGATACATTAGGCCAAGTGTGTCACCTTGGGGTGCACCAATGTTGTTTTTTAAGAAGAAGGATAGTACTCTCAAGTTATGCATTTATTATAGGTAGTTGAATAAGATAACCATCAGGAATAGGTATCTATTTCCAAGGATTGATGACTTGTTTGACCAACCGAAGGGATCAACAATGTTCTCGAAGATTGATGTGAGATTCAAATATCATCAGGTATGCATTAAAGAAGAGGACATCTACAAGACTTCTTTCCGAACCAAGTATGGGCATTACGAGTTTGTTGTAGTTCCATTTAATTTGAATAATGGTCCATCTACTTTCATTTTCTTGATGAATAGTGTGTTGCATCCTTATCTGGACAAGTTTGTTATTGTGTTCATTGATGACATCTTGATATATTCTAATAATGAGGAAGATAATGGAAATCACTTAGCAGTTGTATTGAGATTGTTGGAGAGCATCAGTTATATGCTAAGCTCAGTAAATGTAATTTTTTTCAGACAAAGGTATATTACTTGGGACATGTTGTCTCCAAGGAAGGCATAACATTGGATCTGAAGAAGATAAGATCTATCATGGAGTGGGCATTTCCTAGAAATGTGGATGAGTCTATATCGTTTAAGTGGCTAGCAAGTTATTCTAGGAGGTTCGTTAGGAACGGCTCTCAGATTGCATGTCCTATTACGTCACTACATAGGCAAGGTAAGAAATTTGAATGGATAGAGGAATGTGTAGCAAGTTTTGAGTAGTTGAAGAAACTTTTGACAAATGCTTTAATGCTAAAGATTGCATATCTAGAAAAATAGTTTGTGGTATGTGCAGATTCATGCAAGAGAGGACTTGGTGGAGCTTTGATGCAGGAAGGACATGTAGTATGCTATGATTTATGGAAAATGAATGAGAATGAGCATAATTATCTAACACGTAATCTTGATTTGGCTACAATTGTCCATGCACTAAAGATGTGGAGACACTATCTTCTTAGAAGGAGGTTTATACTAATGAGTGATCATAGTGGCTTGAGGTATCTATTTGAAAAACTGAATATGAATGCCATAAAAAATAGATGGTTGGCCACGATCAGTGAGTTTGAATTTGAGATCAAGTACATAAAGGGGAAAGAGAAAAGGGTTGTAGATTCTCCTAATAGGAGGATACATGTAAATATAGCATCTATGAGCTCCTATGGGACAAAATTACAGGATCATATTTTATAGAAAGGACAGTAGGATGATAGGTTAATGGAGCTTATGCATAGGTTACAGTAGGGTACAAGTGGTTAAGATGTGGACTATCATCTTAAAGCAGATGGATTGGTAAGATTTAGGGACACAATCTATGTGTTGAATGACACTGAACTCAAGAAGTATATCTTGTAATAATTTCATGCAAAGCCGTATTTAGGTCACCTAGGATACCATAAGACATTGACAACGGTGAAGAATTTTTATCATAAGCTGAATCTAAAGAAGGAAGTAGCAGAGTTTGTGGCTATATGCTTAGACTGTTAGCAAGTGAAAGAAGAGTGTAAGCATCCAGGTGGATTTCTTCATCCGATTTTGATTCCATAATGGAAATGGAAGGTCATTTCTATTGATTTCATCGCAGGTTTCTGATACAATGTAGGAATATACAGGGTAAGTTCCTCAGACAGAACACCAAAAGGACACCGCTCACAAACAGATCACAGATCAATACACCAGTATTTTGACGTGGTGTAAAAACCCTCAGAGAGGGAAACAGTCCACGGCCTGTGCCAACGTGGCTACTACAGGCAATTTATTAATAAAAGAATGAAAATTTACATAAGCTTCTCTCATGCACGGTGAACCTACAAATGACCCTCCATGCGCGCTTTAAATAGAATTCATGGACCAATCAGGTGTCAAGCCACGGATCAAGTGTCGGTAATACCGAGGAGAGAATGAACTGTCGGATCACTACATATCATGACTATCGGATTGTAAGTTACAAATGTACATGTTAAAGAAACACACTTTACCTAACTCTATACTAGACCAAGTTATACTTAACTATTCCTACGTGTCGGAATATCCTAACATTTTTTTAGGACATCTAGACAGTATGATTCCATCATGGTTGTGGTTGAGAGGTTGACAAAGGTAGTGCACCTCATTCCAGTGAAGTTTACTTATTCAACTAATGATGTAGCACATTTCTTCATTAGAGATGTAGTGAGGTTGCATGGTGTTCAAAGGAAGATTATGTCATACAAGGATGCTAAGTTAACTTCCAAGTTTTCGAAGGAGCTGTTTGTAGGTTTGGGGAAAGAGTTAGCCTTCAACACAACTTATAATCCAAAAATAGATGAACATACAAAGAGGGTCAACAAGATATTGGAGGACATGTTGAGGATGTATGTGATGCATCAGTAGAGGATATGGGAGGAGTACCTTCCATTGTTTGAGTTTGCTTACAATAATGGTTATCAGGAGTCACTGAGGATGAGTTTGTTCAAGGCACTATATGGGTGGAGTTGTAATACTCCCATCAATTGTAGTGATCCAGTGAATAGTGTGTTTATAGGACTAGACATGTTGGCAAAGATGGAACAAGAAATTAAGGTAATCAAGAAGAATCTAAAGGAAACACAGGAGAGGTAGAAAAGTTATACAGATTGGAATAGGATGTTTAAGGAGTTTCAAGTTGGGGAACAAGTGTATTTTCACATCAAGTTGAAGAAGAGATCCTTGAGAATTGGATCATGTGCCAAGTTGGTGCCTAGGTTTTGCGGACCTTTCAATATTCTTGAAAGGATTGAACTAGTATCCTATCAACATGAACTTCCTACAAAAATCAAAGTCCATTATGTTTTCCATGATTCATTGCTTAAGAAGTATGTTAAATATGTTTAACATGTGATTGACTGGCCTGCATTGCAGGTGGAGCTAGAAGGAGAATTCTAGTAGGAACCTCAGTATATTCTGCAGAGAAAGATGCTCATGCTCTCAAACTGAGAAATCAAGCAGGTTAAAGTGCAGTGGAAGAAATTTGGGACCGATGAAGCTACATGGGAGATGTTTGATTAGATGAGGGCTATGTATCCTTCTCTATTCGATAGATGAGCGAATGTTTTTAGCATATTTTTTGGTGTGATTCTTTGGTATATGTATATATGTTTATGGATGTAAATACCACCATGAGTCGTGTTATAATGCTCCAATAAGCGATATGGGTGTCATGTTGTTATGGTTGTCATGTTTCTCATGGTTGTTTGCTCTCAGTAGGATGATCATTGTAAATACTACATCGAGCTAAGTTATAAAGCTACATGGGTAGTATGTTTTGCTTACAACAGTATTGTTCATTGTAGGTGTCATTGAACACCTAGGACAGTGTGCCCCCAAGGGGGAGGGTTCTGTAACAACCCTAGTCAAAAATCCATGTAATAAAGTTAATAAAGACAAACTAATAACCAAGGTCATGGGACACTTATTCCAAGTTGAATCTTGGGCATAAAACATCCTAGTGTGGGTGTTCATTTGGTTTATTATAGCTAAGGAAATGGCAATGGATTTCAAGAAAAGTTTTATTAATTGGTATTTTAAATAAAGGAAATTAGGAGAAAAGGAAGGTGAAAGGGCATAAGTTGCATGTGAGGAGGAAAATTAAGGAAAATAATGGAAGATGAAGAAATTTGAGGCAAGATTAACAAAAAGATTTATAAGGACTAGTTTGTAGCTTTTTGTCAGATCAGTTTTGGAGCTCTCTCTTTATTATCTCTCTCTCATACTCTTGGACACTTAGATCATTATTGGAACACTCTAGCATTGGAGGAAAGAAGGAAAAGGAAGGACAAGAAAGAAAGAGGAAGCAAAAGATCAAGGAAGGAAGAGCAGGATCAATCATCTACAACTGGATTACTTTCAAGTATCGAGTTGCATGTATGATTTCCTTGCTAGTTTTGGCATGCATGTACATGCATGCGTGCTTTTGGTTCTCTTGTTATCATTGTCATTGGTTTTTTCAAGTTTGAAAATGTTCTTGAACATTGCCTTTCCATTTTCGGATAGCCATGATGGGATGGATTTCTCTTGTTTTGGTTGAGCTATATTTCCAGATGGATTCAAAGCTAAGTGGGGTGTTCTAAGGATTGATTACAAGGCCTAGGAATTCCAGGGTGGGATATACATAAATCTTCATCATGAATACCCTTGATTGGGCCTAAGAATCCCTTGACTAGTAATGTCAAAATACATAGTAAAGCCCAGAGGGTAGTGACCTCATAGTCCTTGTAATCCCTTGACCAGTAATGGCAGGATACATGGTAAAGTTGAGAGGTTGAGACAAATAAATTCGTCACAATTTAGATGGAGATATCTGGAGGCATCCAGAACTACTCAAGCATTGAGGACAACAATTTTTTTGAAGGAGAGGATCATGTTAGGTAACCATAATACTAGTGTAGCTCCTTATTATTATTGTTAGAGTATCTCCCTTATTGCTATTTTTGTGCCCCATGTAACCCCCATATTGTTTTTTTATGCCCCATATAAGCCCTCTATTGTTATTGTTGTGCCCTTACATTATTATTGTTATGTAGGCTCTTATTATATTTTGACCCTTTAAACTTCTATATATACCAAGGAGGTCTTCTCATTTGTATGATCTAATAATTGTTCATTTATGTAATGTAAAGGAGGTTTCCCCCTCAAAGAAGCTAATTTTCAAGTTGTTGATTTAACTTTTCTTCTCGTGGTCTAGTCGCATAACACTTCTTGCACAAATTTTCTACAAATAGTCAGATTTCTTTGTTAGAAAATTTCATCATATGATCTACATCTCACCATACTTTTTCTTAAAGATCAATATAGCCCTGCGAGGTGGCTAAATATACTTCATATGGACGGTTTCTAGAATCAGTAACTTGGAAATCGACCCGTCAATCACACTGTGGAACATTTGATAGGTAACTGGATGTCATAATTAATTACCAAGATTAAGGCCACTTGATACGTAGAGACACAAAGTACTTACTACTGATGAACAAGTGGTGTTATATTATGCTCTAAAATGCATTAAATCATCTCATACCTCAAACACTATTCAGACACGTTGTCAAGACTCAGGATGAGGCGCCCTTGACTATGATTGTGACAAGAAATCTAGATTTATTTTATTGGAAGCAATTAAAAAAACCTTCACACATCAGAAAATTACAGTCCAACACGTGTTTTAATAAGTGATATATTGATTCACTAGTCTCTGTTGGGATATGTGTTGTTGGAGGTTGGGGATGTGATTAATTGTGTAGTATGTGTTATGCAATCACATCAATGGATTTTTAGGGCTTTCCATTCAACCATAGGATTGATTTTGGTATGTGGATAATCGTGGATTGAAGACTTGATGGTAAAAGTTCCACCACCTTTGAAATCAAAACTCTCTCTTAAATTTGATATTTATCACGAAATTATTAAACATACTAATGTGGTTGTTTTAATTTCATTTCTTATTCAGGGATCAAATTTCTTCACGTGCAAACTTCCTTAGAGTGAAAAATACAATATGTAATTTTTAATTGTTTAAATTGTACTTTTGAATGCTATATAGAGTATATAGAGGACCAAATTGTAAAATGTTGGGACCACTTTTAACCATAAAATCTTATTTTTTCATGATATATACATAATTTGTTTTAAAAAATATAATATATATACATAGTTGAAATTAAAATATTTTACATAACATGTCCATTTGATCAACACATTAATTTTTTTTTTCATTATCAATTTTTAAGTATACGTCAATATTAATTTGTATTAAAATATTTTATTGATAACCCACATTAAATATGTTATTGCATACAACATTAAAATTTACTTTTTAAACAAATTTGTATCCATATATAAATATGTATGAAGTTGATATCTACATAAATTAGTTAATATAGATTTTCAAATAGTTTATTTAAATCTCATGTTGATATATTTTTTAAAAGATCTTACTCACACATTTTTTTTACTTCTATTTACTTTACATGAAATTACTTTATGTGTATAGTACATTCATTTTTTTTATTATAGTCGACATTATTTTTCTATTTAGAGTTGTATTTTATTTTAATTTTAAAAGGGAGCCGGACATACTTACACATCCCCTCATTCTGGGTTGTAGCATCCCCTCATACTAGGTTGTAGGATGAGCCTCTGGGATCAATAATTTAGATGTTATGCAATTTAAAATTTTATTATGATACAATTTGGAATTTTATTATATGATTTACATGTTATATGATTTGGAACTTTGCTATATAATTTGAATGTGATATAATTTGGAATTTTAATTTTATTATATGATTTGAAAGTTATATAATATGGAATTTTGTTATATAAGTTGGATAATATGTAATTTAAAAGTAAATAATTTAGGCGTTATAAATTTTTTATTTTATTATATAATTTGGTTGTTTGCTATATATTTATTTTGTTTAAAGTATATTTTATCATTATTGAAATATATTTTTAAATGCAATATATTGACATAATATCTTTAAAAACTCTTATTATATTAAAATTATATAATCTCTATAATAATATTTATAAATTTTTAATATTTTTGAATAATTAATATTTATAATTTCATGAAAATTGACTCAATTTCACAAACAAATATACACAATATCTCTTTATATTTAAATAATAAGGTATACACAAAATACTATCAATTTATTTTCATACTATATTAAGAAAATAAAATATAAGTAAATATCATTATTCTCTCTCATTGTTGCAAAATAAATTATTCCTATACTATTTTCTTAAACATTAATCATTAGAAATTTGAAGCCACACATTGATTGCTCATGAGCTCTCATTCCAAAATTTTATTTTAGTATGTTAATATTTGTTGGAAGGTCAGAATTGGTATGATAGAGTGGATATAGTGGTCGCATTGCCTGTTGCTTTAGACTTTAGACTAATATTTAGGATATTAGTAATATATTAGTTTCATAATGGGAGTTTAGGTTATCTATCATTGAAAACTTCCAAGAATAATGTCAAGATATGCATTACATTCTAACATATCTTCTTCTATTTCCTACACTTTCCTTATAACCTTTTGTAATGAAGCAAAATGAGTAGATTTGATTGTATATTTTATATTGGTAGGAATTTATGTCTTAAAACACCTCAAAATAAATGGATCATTAAGATGCAATTCTTGTGGTATTCTTTGTAAATTTTTAAAAAATCAATGATTAAAATCCTTAATCTTTTCATTTTTCTCTAAATAAAATTGTGGAAGTTATGTTAGAAAAATATGATATTTCACAAGATGAATATATTTGTAGAGATGTAATCCATTTTTCTAGCAAATAAAGATACCAAATATAGGTAAGATTGATCCTTGTTTGGAGAAATACTCTAAACATAACATCATCATGTACTTTCCTGGAAAATAAACATATGAATCACAGCTAGGACCTATCAATGTGTGAAGAAATACACTATCTATATCATCATCATTGACTTTTCTAGAAAAAAAAAATAAAAAAAAAATTCAATCATATGTAGGATGAATCAATGTTTAGTGAAATACTCTAACAATAACATCATCATATACTATTCCATGAATATGACATATTATAAAAAACCTATTTATAATATATATGTTTTTAAGAATTCATCATATCATCATGATTAAGTTCAAGTAATACTCCTAGAGGAATATTAATAGTGTTGTTCTCCTTCTAAAGCCAAGGGACTTACTATGAACTCCTTACCTCTTCCACAATATTCTTTCCCTTACTCCTAGTTGTTATAGAGTCTAGAGAATTCCATGATACGAATGTTGTGATCTGTGTCTTATTAATTCAATGAAGGTTACATTTATACCTGAAAATATATAGTTATGTATCCATAACTGAAAGACACCTAATCTATAACTATATGTCTAACTATATACAAACAAATCCTAAAGTTTTACAACATTCCCCCCCTTAATTCGAAGGGACATCTGATATACCAAGTAAAGATCTAAATTTTTCGAACTTTACATGCCCTCATTCTTTGGTAAAGATATCTACAATTTGTTCTAAAGTTGGATAATGCGTCAGATGAATTTTTTTGGCCTCTACATGATATCGAATCAAATGATACTTGGCATTGATGTGTTTGGTTCGATCATGAAACTTTGGATTCTTAGCCAATTGAATTGCAGAAGAATTTTCAACAAATAGAGGAGTTGAAGCTTTTTGTTTCTCTTGCAAATCGTTAAGAATTTTCCGAAGCCAAATGATTTCCTTAGTGGCTTGAGTTGCTACAACATATTCGACTTCGGTGGTAGAATCAACAAAAACATATTTCTTGCGTAATCTCCAAATGATGGTTGTTGATCCATGATTCATGAAATAACTAGAAGTAGAGACACCATTCTCTTTATCTCCATCAAAATGGGAATCTGAATAACTAGCAATATTGAATTCTAAAACTTTGGTTTATTTGATGTCGTAAGTTTGGATTCCTTTTAAACATTTCAGTACTCTTTCTTCTACTACCCAATGACCCTCACAAGGATGATGCATAAATCTAGAAAGTATCACGACAACAAAGGTTATATCAGGACGAGTAGTAGATAAATAAATAAAACTTCCAAAAAGTTGTTCATACTTTGTTGGATCTTCAAAGGGCTTTCCTTCTTCTAAAGTGAGTTTCAAATTCTGCTCCATTGGTGTAGCAACAGGATTACAATCCGTCATACTATATCTATTCAATAACTTACTGACATATATCTTCTGAGAGATGAAAATATGTTGTGGTTTCGATCAACTTCAATTCCAAGATAATAATGAAGTAAACCTAAATCTATCATATCGATAACCTTTTTAAATTCCTTCTTAATAGATGACATATATTCATCATTGTTTCCTGTGATCATCAAATCATCAACATATACAATTGATCTTCCAACTTTCTTAACAAAAAAAGTTTCATAATCGAGGTCAAAATTTTTATAATTTAACTTAATAATATGTTCAACTAGTTTCTCATACCATGCTCGTGGTGCTTGTTTCAAGCCATACAAAGACTTCAATATTTGCAAACCTTTTGTTCTTCCCTTTAACGGAAAAACAATATGGTGGAAACATGGAAACATCTTCTTTCAAGTCTCCATTTAGAAAGGTAGTTTTGACATCCATATGATGAATTTTCCATTCTTTCTCAGCTGCAATAGCGAAAAGAGATCTAATAGTGCCCCATTTAGTTGTAGGAGAAAATGTCTCTGTATAGTCAATACCCTCTTTCTGTGCATATCCCTTTGCTACAAGTCTTGTCTTGTGCTTATCAAGTGAGATATAAGCTTTATACCTAGCTTTATAAATCCATTTGCAACCAATATGTTTGATGCCAATAGGAGGATCCACCAGCCTCCATGTGCCATTTTTTATGAGAGGAGGATCCACTTATCATAACTAGTAGCTTCTTCAAAACAAGTAGGTTCACAGAAAAATTATATTCACAATTAGAATAGTTACCTGAGGAACTTCATGTCTTAAACTCACAATATTTGTTTGTAAATGTTTGAATACAAGTCTTCACAAAGGCTGTGTAGGAAGTTTCTCATCTTCTTCATCTATATCAGTTCTTGCCTTCTCTGTCCCTCTCATCTTTGTTGTAATTTTTGTCCCTATCATCTCTGTTGCCATTTGTGTCCCTATCATTTATGTAGAAGCACTTGCATCAACCAATTTCTCTTTAGAAGCAGAATTGCCATCATTGAGAGAAGGAAAATCCATAGACTGATCTAATATAGGAATCCCCCTCTTAGAATGTGGAAGAATATTATCTTATTCATAATAAAACTATTGAGGCACAAAATAGTTAAGTAGATATATTTTTCAAAGTAGATCATCGTATCATGCCATAACAAAATTAAAAGAGGCTTATGATTCAGATTCTAAATTTGAGATAATACAATTAATCTGGAAATGAAATATAATGATTTGTTAAAACTTGCTTCTGAAATTAAAGCAATCAATCATGAAATTGAATCTATTGGAGTTAAATTTTATCTACAACTTACTACCTTTATAAAAGCTCTTTACCCTAGTTATTCACACTAGGAATCTCTCCAAGCTAGTGGCCAATTAAAAGATTTGGATTTTGACAAATTTGTAGGGAAAATTGCAAAAGAGAGAAGGTTTTTGGCAAGAAAGAAAAATTACATAATACTAATACTTAAACCCTATGTCTTGCTCAAAATGACCAAAAAACTCAAGAAGAATCTATCAAAAATTCTAAGGGTAACATAGGACGAGGTAGGAAGAATTATAGAGGTAGGAGGGGCAGAAATATTCAGGGAGATAGGCAACAGAATGATAAACAAAGATTTTGATAAATCAACTGTAAAATGTTTTAGATGTGGTAAAATTGGATATACTGCTACAAATTGTAGAATTCCCTAGGAGAAAATTAATGAAAGAAGAGAAGAAAAGCTTGAAAGAAAAGATCAACTAATTCCAGAAAAAGGACAATCTTCTAAGAATTCACATTATGTTGTTTCTCATTGTGATTTTCATATGGAAGATATATTCAGTACCTCTTTTTCTTCATGGCATGAAAGTTGGATTTTAGATAGAGGTGTCAAATGTCATATGACCTTTAGAAGAGATTCGTTTGAACAATTCAATGATAATATTGATGGAGTATTGTATTTTGTTGATAAGCCTCAAATCAAACCACGAGGGATTGGTTCTATTTAGTTAAAAATTCCTAGACTTTCTGATTATAATTTGAATGATATTATTTACATTCCTCAGTTCCAAAGGAATTTATTATCTCTTGTACAAACAAGACAACAGGGATATTCCATTCACATATTTGATGGTAAAGTAGAAACTCGAAGAGAAACTGAAAATAGAACTGTAATGATTGGTGTGGAAGAAGATAAATTGTTGAAGTTGAAAGGTATGTCATCTGTTGCATTGAACATTAATTATTTGGTTCAAAGAAATGATGTCGTCATCATCTTTAGTGTAGCATGCATGCTTCAATCATATTAATTATGAAAGTATTAGAATTATGAGATAACAGGGGATTAAAAGACTTCCAACAGTTGCAAGAAAAATGACCCCATGTAATTCTTGTATATTGGGAAAGCATCACAAAAAACATTTTTAGAATTCTACTTCGGGAGCTACAAGGAAATTAAGTCTCATACACTCTGATTTATGTGGACTTATGCATGTACCAACTGCGAATGGAAATAAATACATACTGACTTTTAATGATGATTATTCGAGGATGTGTTGGGTTTATCTTCTTAAAGAAAAATCATAAGTTTTTGATGTGTTTAAAAGAAATTCATCTCTTGATTACAAATGAAGCTCAACTTAATATTGGTACTATAAGATCTGATAATGGGGGAGAATATACTTCACATGTTTTTGAAAAATATTTGCAAGAGAATGGAATCAAACACCAGACCACAATACCATGTAATCCACAACAAAACAGTGTTGCAGAAGGAATGAACTGAACATTGCTTAATATGGTAAGGTCAATGACGTTTTTTAAGAATGCAAAATTGATTTTTGGGGGAGAAGCAGTGTTTTGTGCAACATATATTAGAAATCGATGTCCTTCCTCTGTGATCAACAAATAACTCCATATGAAATGTGGTATAATAATCTTCCTGTTGTTAAACATTTCATAATTTTTGGTTCTCAATGTTATGTTTTGATTGCTAAACACCAAATAAATAAGTTGCGTGAAAGAAACATAAAATTTTTGGGGTATTCTATGACATCTAAGACATACTGATTATATGATGAAGAGAACAAGAAGTTTATCTTATCAAGAGATGTAATTTTTCGTATCAGAGCCTAGATCGAACTCCATTGACCCTGGTGAGACGCAGTGTATGGGTCGAACAAGATCGAGGCATGAAAACGTGAGGGTTGAATGCAGTGTGTGGGACTTGTGACTCCATGGAGGTCTATGTTTTTTCTTTAAATCATTGTGTGGTGATTTGAATGTCGAGTGTTTTATTGCAGTGAACTGTTGTGTTTTCGATGTAGAGGTGAAGACACTTGGCATGATCGAGGAGGAGGCTGGTCCAGTGTTGCAGTGTTGTGTTGCAGAGATAACCGCCTGCGTCAGTGGTGAAGCTGATAGTAAGGGTAAACCCCATTGCAAAGCGAGTGGAGACTCCCAAACATGATCAGGGTTTGGAGACAAGTTGGTGCATAGGTGAAATCACCTATGGTTATTGGATATGTAAGTTAAAACAGAGAACACAAATCACACCATTTGTATCATGGAATCATGCAGACTAACTATATAACACTAGTTACACGTACCTTAAGAATCTTGGATTCTCTCAAATTCAGAATTTCACTTTAATGGAGTTTCCTTTGAATATTATGTATGACTAAAGTTCTTAATAAACCAAAACATGCCAAGATCCTTATAATTCTTCTTGATTTTTTATTGTGTTTAGGACTAAATCATATAATTGGTTCATATTTCTTTGCTAATCCAATTCAATGGACATCAACAGAGTTATTTATGGAATATATTTTCCTTCTATGAACAAAGGTCAACATTTTATGGATTTTGTTCAAATTCCCTTTACACTTTTATAAAGGTGGTATTCATTGTTCACGGTGGTATTTTAATTATAGTTATTTATATAAATAGATATATCATTCAAATTCTATACTTAAAGAGTTTGACCAAGTGATTTAAAAAAATTAAAAAATAAAAATACAATTAAAAAATATTAACTTTACAAAAAACAAATACCTAACTCATTTCATCACATCCATTCATTCATATCATGAAAAAAAAAACTAAAAACTCAAATATTTTGAGAAATTTAAATAACTTCTTCCTTTAATTTCTTTCCTTTTCCACATATATATATTATGAAATTTATATGTAAAAATTTCTAAAATTATAAAACATATTAATACATTAAAATATAATATAATATATTTTTTAAATGAAAAATAATATACAAAGTGTAGAATATAATATTTCATAAAAATAACATTCACTTCCACCTCCAATTCCCACATGCGAGAAAATAAAATATAATGAGAATGTAATCTCAGAGTCATAAGATGGAGTAGATTGTCTCTATTTCACATCTGCCGCGTGCGTTTACCAATTGTCCCCACACCCTGGGTTTTGGAATCTAATCACAACGAATTAAAAACCCAAAATTCAACGCCCTGAAAATTGTGCCCACATTCTGGAATTTGGAATCTAATCACAATGAATTAAAAATCCAAATTTCAACACCCAAAATATTGTGAAATAAAACCGAATTTTCCTTAACGTCGAAATCAACTATGAAGTTACCTAAACTTATCCGGACTGAAAATTCTGTGAACTTTGGGGATAGGCTTTTCGATGGACCCGAACCTATCATTGACAATGGAGTTAAAGATGACCATGCAAAATATATCTAAATTTTGATATCTAAACCTATGTTGGTTGTATTTTCAACTAAGTTAGCTGCTGCCAGACATAGTTGGAGGATCCGGATTAGGACATACTTACACATCCCCTCATACTGAGCTGTATAATAAACCTCTACACTCAATAATTTAGTTAATAATTTAGATGTTATGGCATTTTATATTTTATTATGGTACAATCTAGATTTTTATTATATGATTTGCATGTTATATGATTTGGAATTTTGCTATATAATTTGAATGTGATATAATTTGGAATTTGAATTTTATTACATGATTTGAAAGTTATATAATTTGGAGTTTTGTTATATAAGTTGGATAATATGTAACTTAAAAGTAAATGATTTAGGTGTTATAAATCTTTTAATTTTGTTACATAATTTGGTTTTTTTTATATATTTATTTTTGTCTAAAGTAATTTGATATGAAAATTATATTTTTAAATTCATATATTGATTTAATATGTTTAAAAACTCATATTATATTAAAATTATAATAATCTCAATGATTAATATTTATATTTTTTGAAAATTAGTCAATTTCACTCACAATTTCTCTTTCTATTTAAATAATAAGGTATACACTAGATGCTATCAATTTTATTTTGAAATCATATTATGAAATTAAAATATAAATAAATATCATTCTTCTCTCTCATTGTTGCAAAATAAATTGTTCTTATACTATTTTCTTAATCATTAGAAATTTGAAGCCACAAATTGATTGTTCATGAGCTCTCATTCCAAAATTTTATTTTAGTATGTTAATATTTGTTGGAAGGCCAAATTGGAACGATATAGTGGTTGCATTTCCTATTGCTTTAGACTTTAGACTAATATTTAGGATATTAGTAATATATTAGTTTCATAATGGGAGTTTAGGTTATCTATGGTTGAAAACTTCGAAGAATAATGTCAAGATTTGCATTAAATTCTAACATATCTTCCTTTATTTCTTACACTTTCCTTATGGCCTCTTGTAATGAAGCAAAATGGGTAGATTTGATTGCATATTTTACATTGGTAGCAATTTATGTTTTAAAACACCTGAAAATAACTGGATCATTAAGATGCAATTCTTGTGGTATTCTTTGTAAATTTTTAAAAACCCAATGATTAAAATTGTTAATCTTTTCATTTTTCTCTAAATAAAATTGTGTAAATTATGTTAAAAAAGTATGATATTTTACAATATGAACATATTTGTAGAGATTTAATCCATTTTTCTGGCAAAGAAAGATACCAGATATAGGTAAGACTGATCAATGTTTGGAGAAATACTCTAATCATAACATCATCATGTACTTTCCTAGAAAGTAAAGATACCAATCATAGCTAGGACTTATCAATGTTTGAAGAAATACACTATCTATATCATCATCATGTATTTTTCTAAGTCGACTAGTGGGAGATTTTTCATGATGATAGATGAATTCGTTAATTCGAGGGATGTTAAGTGGCTCGCCTGACCAACTTGAAAATCAATAGCGATAGGTCTCTAATTAGACCAATGAATTGGAATCAAAGAAAAGAAATAACTGAATTTCCCCTAAGATGGTTGCTCACAATGAGAGGGAGGCTGCGAGATATGATTGGCAGAGAGCCTCTACCTAGGCTTAGGTATAGGTTGTTAATAGGCTAAAGTTCATATGTAGGTGGTGGAGGTTCTATGTTATAGGGTTTATATAGGAAGAGTTGGGCCTAGGTCGAGAGAAAGTAGTGGAAAAAGATATCAATCATATGTACAATCAACCAATGTTTAGTGAAATACTCTAACCATAACATCATCATATACTATTCCATGAATATCACAAATTATAAAAAAACTATTGAAATGTTTTTTTAGGATTCATCATATCATTGTGATTAAGTCCAAGTAATACTCCTAGAGGAATATTAATGGTGTTGTTCTCCTTCTAAAGCCAAGGGACTTACTTTGAAATCCTTACCTCTTCAACAATATGCTTGCTCTTACAACTAGTTGTTATAGAGTCTGAGGAATTCCATGATACGAATGTTGTGATCTGTGTCTTATTAATTCAATGAAGGCTACATTTATACCTAAAAAATATAGTTATGTCTCCATAACTAAAAAATACCTAATCTATAACTATATGACTAATTATATACAAAACAATCCCAAAGGATTACAAAATTCCTCTCCCGCCCCCCCACCCCCCCCCCCAATCCAAAGGGACATCTCACATACCAAGTAAAGATATATTTTTTTCTAATTTTTCATGCCCAAATGCTTTCATAAAGTTATCTGCAATTTGTTTTGAAGTTGGACAATGTGTTAGATGAATTTTTTTGGCCTTTGCATGATGTCGAATCAAATGATACTTGGTGCTGATAGCTTTGGTTCGATCATGAAACTTTGGATTATTGGCCAATTGAATTGCAGAAGAGTTTTCGACAAATAGAGGAGTTGAAGATTTTTGTTTCTCCTGCAAATATTCAAGAATTTTCTAAAGCCAAATGATTTCATTAGTGGATTTAGATGATGTAACATATTTAGCTTTGGTGGTAGAGTCAACAGGAACATATTTCTTGTGTGATCTCCAACTGATGGCTACTAATCCAAGATTCATCAAATAAAGAGAAGTAGAGATTACATTCTCTTTATCTCCATCAAATTTAGAATCTGAATAACTAGTAAGATGGAAGTCTAAAACTTTGGTATATTTGATGTTGTAAGTTTGGGTTCCTTTTAAATATTTCAGTACTCTTTTTACTGCTACCCAATGCCCCTCACAATGATGATGCATAAATATAGAAAGTATTTTGACCGCAAAGGTTATATCAGGACGCGTAATAGATAAATAAATCAAACTTCTAACAAGTTTTATGTACTTTCTTAGATCTTCAGATGGTTTTCCTTCTTCTGAAGTGAGTTTAAAATTTTACTTCATTGGTGTAGCAACAATATTACAATCCATCATACCATATATGTTTAATAACTTACCGACATATTTCTTCTGAGAGATGAAAATGTGTTGTGGTTTTTTATCAACTTCAATTCCAAGATAATAATGAAGTAAACCTAAATTTGTCATATAAAAAACCTTTTTCAATTCCTTCTTAATAGATGATATATATCCATCATTGTTTTCTTGTGATCATCAAATCGTAAACATATATAACTGATCCTCTAAATTTCTTAATGAAAATAGTTGCATCATCTAGGTCAAAATGTTTATAATTTAACTTAAGAAGATATTTAGTTAGTTTCTCATACCATGCTTATGGTGCTTATTTCAAGCCATACAGAGACTTCATTAGTTTGCAAACCTTTTTTTTCTTTCCCTTTAATGGAAAAATCTTTTGGTTGAAACATGTAAACATCTTTTCTCAAATCTCCATTTGAAAAGGAAGTTTTGACATCCATATGATGAATTTTCCATTCTTTTTGAGCTACAATAGAAAAAAGAGATCTAATAGTGCCCCATTGAGTTTTAGGATAAAATATCTATGTATAGTCAATACCCTATTTCTGTGCATATCCCTTTGCTACAAGTCTTGTCTTGTGCTTATCAAGTGAACCATCAACTTTATACTTAGTTTCATAAATCCATTTGCAACCAATACGTTTGATGCCAATAGGAGGAACCTCCAACCTCCATGTGCCATTTTTTATGAGAGCATCATATTCCTTTTGCATTGCATCATTCCACTTATCATAACTAGTAGCTTCTTCAAAACAAGTAGGTTTAGAATCCACAAAAAAAAAAAAATCACAATGAGAGTAGTTACCTAAGAAACTTCCTGTCTTAAAATCATTATATTTCTTTGGAAATGTTTGAACACGAGTTGATATACATGAAGGTTGTGTAGGAAGTTGCTCATATTGTTCATCTGTCTCAGTTCTTGTCGTCTTTGTCCCTATCATATTTGTTGTTGTCTTTGTCCCTGTCATTTATGTAGAAACAGTTGCATCAATCATTTTCTCTTTAGAAGCATAATTATCATCATTGAGAGAAGGAAAATCCACATGATTTAATATAGGAATTCCCCCCTTTAGGATGTGGAAGAATATTATCTCATTCATAATAAAACTTGAGGCACAGAAGAGGTAAGCATATATATTGTTCAAAGTAAAACATCATATGATGCCATAACAAAAATTAAAAGAGCTTTATGATTCACATTCTGAATTGGAGATAATACAAGTAATATGGAAATGAAAGATAATGATCCGTTAAAACTTACTTCTGGAATTAAAGAAATCAATCATGAAATTGAATCTATTGGAGTTAAAGTTGATCTAAAACTTACTTCTTTTATAAAATCTCTTTACCCTAGTTATTCACACTACTTGGAATCTCTTCAAGCTAGTGGGAAATTAAAAGATTTGGATTTTGACAGATTAGTAGGGAAAATTGCAGAAAGAGAGAAGGCTTTTGGAAAGAAAGAAACATTACATAATACTAATACTTAAACCCTATGTCTTGCTCAAAAATGCCAAAAATCTCAAGAAGAATCGGTTAAAAATTTTAAGGGTAACAGAGGACGAGGTAGGAAGAATTATAGAGGCAAGGGGGATAGAAATATTCAGAGAGATAGACAACAAAATGATACACAAAGAATTTTTTCTAATAAATCAAGTGTAAAATGTTTTAGATGCGGTAAAATTGGACATACTATTGCAAATTGTAGAATTCTCTTGGAGAAAATTAATGAAAGAAGAGAACAAAAGTTTGAAAAAAAGATCAACTAATTCGAGAAAAAGGATAGTCTTATGAGAATTCACATTATGTTGTTGCTCATTGTAATTTTCATATGGAAGATATATTTGGTACCTCTTTTTCTTCATGGCATGACAGTTGGATTTTAGACACACGTACCAAATGTCATATGACCTTTAGAAGAGATGTGTAGGAACAATTCAGTGATAATATTGATGGAGTAGTGTATTTTGTTGATAAGTCTCAAATCAAACCATGAATTTGTTTCGATGGCGTTGTATTTGGCTTCCGCTGGTTCTGAGTCACAATTTCATAGTTGTGGGTTAGCTGTGTGCTGGTTCTGGTTGCGGATGGAGGCTTCCTTTGTACGTTTGCCTGCTTGTTCTCCTATATGCCTTGACTGTGTTCGGCTCTGGCTTTTCTCGGTAAACTTCGGTAAGTCGCTTGCTTGCTTGGTTTCTCTGTTTTAAATGGATGGATTCAGGCTCTGGTTCCGATTATATTTTGCTGTGACTGTTAGTGGTTTAATGCTGGTGCTCGACTGGTTCTACTCCATTTCTGTGTACACTGTTACACTTATGGTCTTTGGCTCTCGTATATTTTTTTGACAACGATTCTTGGATTATGAACGCTGGGGATGCTCTGCTGTTCGGGCAAGAACTATGACGACGTCTATCCAACCTCTGCTATAGGTATTAATTTGTTCTCTGCTTCAGTTTTTACTCCCTTTTCATTCTGGGTCTAAACCCATTCGCTCCTCTAGTCTTCAGCTTGCTATGGCGTCCTCTGGTTCGATTTTATGGTCACTCCTCACGCTGTCTCCAGGTGAGGTTTCCTTTCCCGCTTGTCTCTGTTTCTATTATGCTGGTTTTGTTTCTCTGTTCGTGAGTTTCGCTCCTCCTGATATGTTGAACCCTGACTCGTTTCTATTGTTTGGTTGCAGGTCGGCTACAGTGGCCTAGAGGGTGCACGTTTCCGTCTCCAGAGATATTTGTTGGCGTGAAAGTTGGTAGGCTTGGAACCTATTTAGTTAGCCTGTCTCGAGGTCTCTATTATGGATATGGGTCATTTGTTACTTTACTGTTTGAGCCTGTTGGTTTACAAGTCTGTCGTCGTTTATCTGGGATGCATTCACTGTTGTAATGTGGCTTCAACGACTCTGTTTTGTGTCTGCAATCAAACCCTAACGAGGGTTTTGTTTTTCTGTTGTCTGTAACTAAACCCTAACGAAGGTTTCGTCTCTTTGTTATCTGTCTGCAACGGCTGAGTGAACTTTACTCTGATTTTGGTTATAACAATCTTTGTAACCCTTAAGGGAACTTCACTCTTTGATTTTCGACTATGTTGTAGTATTTCTGAGCAATGCAAATATAACTGTTCTTTTTAACGAAAGGAAAAGGAAAATGATTTGTTAGGTACCTGTAGCCTTCGTCTATCATTGTACTTCGTCGCTGGCGTTTGGTTATTGTATTGGAATTAGTTGTTTGCGTGCTGGTCTCGATTTCGTAATAATGATTCTTCAGCTATACTCATGTGTGCTTGTTTGGCAACAGTTCTGGTTACAATTTATATTCGTGTAGCAATCATAAGGTTACATCTAATTTACAGAAATATAAAATCTCAGTAATCATGTGCGAGAGATCAATTTTATAATTTAATAGATGAACAGTATTCTTCAGGTACTTTTGAATGCTTTGGTGATTTTATTCCTCTATTACTCAACTTGTTCTCTATTTGAAAAAAAAGACCCTTTCTTTACATGGATGCTTTGCTTTTATAGCCTCTGTTTGCAGTTAAGGCTTGCAGTTTGTCTCTTTCTGTTACAAAATCAGTTACATGTTTCTGTTTCTACTTGTAACTGTAACTGTTCAACTATGTTAAGACTTGTAAAAGCAATTAATAATTATTTTTCCTAATTACAGAAACTACCCTTCGATTGACAATGAAACTAATCAATAAACTTAACTGGAAAGTAAATCATTTAACTGTTTCTGACTTGTAAAATAAAATAAAAAGAAAAATTATTTCCAGCAGAATCTGACAATTCGATGTCCCGCTCGTGAACCTGGTTGGAGTCTTTCTGCCTCGTCACTGTAAGCTGGATGCTCCTGCATCAATATATCATCAATATATCAGTTAAACATATAAATATTTCAAAAAATGTAATAATATTTTAAATCATTGAGATCCACTTTTATTTTATTATGAGAATTCTTAATTTGTAAAAAACAAATTTAGAGATCAATTTTAATCATTGATTTGTAAAAGTTATTAAAAATATTTTGATGATGGAAGTTAAATCTCTACCATTCACCTAACGTTCACTGATAATTAAACTAAAATTTTTAAAATAACACAGGTATCAAAATAGTTTCATGATATTCAAATTATTGTTTTGAATTTTAAAAAAATT
>APFE030891682.1:83417-103733 GCA_000404065.3 Pinus taeda
ATATAATGCTTCCATTGCCTTTTGCGTTACAATAATATTTAATATAAGTAATATAATAGTTCAATCTTATATATTTCGAATTGGTTCTGGATACATTTTAATCTAAAGTTAAAATTATAAGGGAAGTCATATTTTAGTGAACTCTTCCAAAAATAATGTTAGGATTTACATTATTTTTTAATATATCTTCTACCACTTATCGCACCTTCTTCATAAAATAATGTTAGGATTTACATTATTTTTTAATATATCTTCTACCATTTATTGCACCTTCTTCATAGCCTTTGGTAATCAAGCAATATGGGTAGATTTGATTGCATATTTTGTATGAGTAAGTATTTCAGTTTTAAAACGGTAAAAATACATAAAGATAAAAGATTAATTATATATATATATATATTCATTTTTCTCTAAAATGAATGGGTGTAAATTAAGTTAGGAAAATATAATATTTCATAAGATGAGTATATCTATATAGTTTCAATATCACTAAAATATATAATTAAATTTTATGGTCAATTATTAGCAGGATCAATTAATATTTGGAAAAATACTCTAACCATAACATCATTATGTACATTTCATGAATATCACAATCTATCAAAAAAATGATCTATATGTTTGTTAGGATTAATTATATCATCACCATTAAACACTAATAATACTTTTACAATAAGATTTGGTAATTGGTTTTGTTCTTATTCTAGTGCCAAGCGACATACTCTTTATCCTTGTCTTTGACTTACTCTCTGTCCTTGTCTTTGATTCCTCTGCCTATCATTATAACTTCCATGTTCTTCTCACCTTTTTTCACTATCTCTCAATTTTTCTTGTTTAGTTTGGTGGGAACTAGAGGAAGACAAGTAGAACCTCTTACTTGTTCATTAAGCTTCTTTCTCATGCTTCTAATTATAGGGACATTAGGAGTATTTAATTCCTCCATATTGAAAGTTTCACTTTCATGGAGTTGTCTTTCAGTATTATGTGGGATTGAAAGCTCTGGTTGAGCCAAAACTCGCTAAGATCATTACAATTCTTCTTGATTTTTTTGTTGATTAGGACTAAATCATCTAACTTGCTAACAATGCTTCTTTGGTCATAATCCAATATGAATATAAGTTTGTATTGGGTTAGGATGAGTCATTTATTAAAAATAATATATAGAATCGGGTCCCCAATATGGTCACCAAGAATGTTAATTACTTTTCTTGTTAGGGACAAGAGTTAACAAATTAGGGAATTGTTCAAATTCCTTCTAAAGTTTTATAGACGTGGTACAACTCTTTCACTCTCTATTTTTAAATGTGCTTACATATGAATACTTATATCATTCAATATTCTATACCTATATATGGACTAGGCGATTTAAAGTGAAAAAATAGTAAGCAAAAATACAACTAAAAATATTGTAATCTCACAAACAGAAATATCTAACTCATTCCATCACATCCATCCATTCATAAAATGAAAGAAAAATATTTGAAGATATATATATGTATATATATAATGATGGCATAAATATTTTAAATAACTTTCAATGATTTCATTCATTTAAAATCATAAGATTCATGAGATCTCTTGCTTTATAAAAATTCTTTGATGCCACAAATGACATGAACTTTTGGAATAGCTCTTTAGGAGAGTAAAAATTATTACAAATTCAAGTTTAGTCTTGAATAAAGTGTGTGTCTATGGGAAAATATAATGTTCCTGATATTTAAACAATAAAAGAAATACATTCATCCTAAACAAACTAGGATGGGGATCCCATGGATCAAATAAAATAGTATAGTAACCTAGAAGAAAAAACTAAATATAGTTAGGTATACATGTTATGAATGGAAAACACACTTAGTGAGGTTGGATAATAAAAGGATGAAAAAATGGAGATTTCTTCAAAAAAACATGCACTCACAAAATTTATAGAGGAATCATGGATGAATGATCTCTCTCTTTAGTGTTTGACCAATGGAGTATATATCACATGCTTTATAATATTATTAATGTAAATATCTTTGGTAGTTATCCAATATTAAGAATTTATGTTATGGATATTATAATCCAACCTTGTATTTACTCCTTCGTAGGTGCAACTATAACATCTTGCTTTACCTTGAGTGTAACGATTTATTCCTTAATTTCTTTAAAGTCTAAGAATAATTTATATCTTACGTTTGTTGTAACCTTTTTTCCCTTCAATTATCCTCTAGAGTTAGCTAGGTCTATATCCAAAGTGTTGATTTTTCAAATACAATAGATACTAGCACTAAGTTATCAAATAATAATAAGTGCTTCAAATGATATAGATCTTCTTTTAACAATTCCAATTTATCATTAAGCAAATACACTTTAGAAGTTCAACCATCAAACCATAAGAATAATGGAGATCACAATACACAATGGCAACACAAGATTTAATCGGGGAAAACCAACTTGGGGAAAACACAACAACCTTCTTCTTAGAGAAATTCTTCACTTCAACAAGAGATACATCTAATGCAGCTAGTCAACTATGAGGTCAAATAGACCAGAATTCTTATGGTCAAACCTAGTCAATATCCCACAAGTTAAGCCTCCCAATATGCCCTACAATTTGGCCTGATTTAATTTTCCCTAGATCGAAATTGAGCCTCCCGAAAACTATCTAGAAACTCAAAAATCTAACCTCCCTATCTGCCTAGAAACTTGACTTTCCTGGAATATGTTGCTCATAATATGCTTGCCATAAAACTACCCTGAAACACAAATAAGAGCTAGTAAAGAGAGATGCACGCTAGAGCGAGAGAGAGAAATATGATATTTGTCCTTGTTTTCATCCTCCTTATCCTTCTTGTCCTTCAATTGGATGTGCATAAGTTATCTTGCTTGTGTGAGATCGAATGGTGCCTTTGTGGAGAAGGTTGAATTCCTTTATATAGTGACATGCCTTCGCGAATGGGTGTGTCTCTTCATTGGGATGAATTGACTTGAGGGAGAGCATCTTGACTAGTTTGGAGCAAAATATTCAAAATTTAAATTTTGAAAATTTCTCTTTTAAATCCGACATGAAGAACATGTCATATATAAATTCTTTCAAGGGCTAAACAATGAAAATTACATCAAGAACATGTCTTACGTTTTCTTTATTAATTATAAGGGCTAAAATATAAATTATGAATATTGACCATAGCTATAAAATTCAACACTCCCTTTTAGCTAGGGAGGCATTCATAATGACTAGACAAATGTTCTTCATGTTGAAAAAATTCACTATGAAAAGGTGTTGATGGCGCTGAAACCACCAAGATTCATGGGAACACCCTGGTATGAAGTCCCAACTAGACCTCACACCGTTTGGTGTGGGAGTCCCATCCGGTATGATGGCTTGGCTGCCATTATCTTAAAGGTTTGCCTCAATTCTTTCTTGCCAGCATAGGAGAGTGGTCTCCTTTGTCTTCGAGTAGTGAGGTTCGCATGCCTGGTGATTACTAGTGTTACTTGTGTCAATGGTTCTTTCACCGTAGAGGGAGAGCATGGGAGTGAGTCCCAAGTTGAATATGAGGAAGCCCCAACTTTGTTAGGAACACACAACACAAAAGGAAATGCACAGCTTCCAAAGGAGCAATCCACAAGAATGTGGCAGTCACAACACACAAGGAAAGATAACACGTACAACACATAGCAGAGGAGTCCACGCGAGTGCGACGGTCATTATAGCAAGTTTACGTGAAAGGTCTGTCTGATGTTTGGGGAGGTAATAAACATGGGCAGGACATCATTAACAGCTCATACCACATATTTGCATTAATATATATGTATTACAACAATTTAATGAGTTCAAGTGTTAAACACAGGTTAAAGCAACATGCATTACAACCATTCAAGATTAGCCTTACAACAATTACAACACATTTGTGAAAACATGTTGGCATGTTAGTAGGCTTCTGAATTAAGCGAAAGTTCCAAGATACACTTTTACACCATACATCACTAACCCCATGGGTGAAGCATTGGAGCCACTACTTACTCCTCAAAGAAAAGATGACAAACTCTCAAGGCTATGTGGGAGGATATGAGTGAAAAGTCCTTTACATGTACAAAGGGGGGGGGGGGGGGGGGGGGGGGTATTTATAGCCAAGGGTGAAACTGACCCTTGTGGTTGTTCAACTTCCCTCATGATTGTTTGACTTCAATGACCTTTCAACTTCACATGACTCTTCATGTGACAAGTGGGTCTCCTGGACTTCCACGTTGCATTACATTGATTGACAATATGGCCCACAGTAGAGATGTGGATGACGTGACTCATGACAAGACTCAACATGATAGTGCTGGTACATTCATATTGTTGCTAGTGTGCATGTCGAGCTGCAGTGTTGTTGGGTGATGGATGTCCTCATGGTGTGTCATAGCTTCACCTCCGCATGGTAAAGTGCATGGAATCTTCGATGGTCGTTGGGTTCAATTGATGTTTCATTCACACGATGCTCCTTACTTGTATATTGGCATGCTTGACAGGTTCATTCATTCGCAAAAAGTGCATGTCCATCCATCTGTCCATGTGTGAACACATCCTCGCATGTTTTCTCGTCCGTCAGTATGTGAACACATCTTTGTATGATCATCTGTTCGCGAGCACATCTCTTTGCATGCATCATTTGTTCATCCATTGATGAACATGTCCTTCTGCATGTACTCCCTTTTTTCATCACATCTGTCATCGCACCATGTTTTCTTGTGTACTTGTATCTACAATCACTCATGAAGAGATGACATAAAATCCATAAACCTCCTAGTCTACCATGATGCATGATCATTGATGAGCATCAGTATTGCAGAAAAAATGTTGCAACTCCTAGGGCTACCAACATTACTTTATCAACCTGGGGTTCATACAAACTTGAAGGTGACAATGTTGTATACATAAATCAATGTAATGTATCCACTCTTTGTCACTACTCAGCTGGGGATAGACCACTAAGGTTTCTCAAACCAACCTTCTATTGATTTAGAACAAGTTTTATTACCAATGGAGAAAGGGGAATTTTTCCCTAATTGAAAGAATTGAAATATTATCTATTGTAGTAATCAAAGACTAAAAGAAATGCTTAAAAAACACCATTCATATAGCTATTTGTTAAGGGATATTGCTTTAGAACAATTCTAAACTAACACAAGTGGAACCCTAACTATCCTGAGCATGCAATGTAATCTAATCAAAACACTTTACTATTGTGCATATGAATGAACACAACAACCTTTTCTTTTTGTCCTTTTCTTGAAAACATGAATGCTAATTCTTCTTGATTGTATGCAGGTGGGTTAGGTGTGGAGAGAGATGGTTGTGAAGGGTCATATGGCTTTAGAGGCAAGCAGAGGTCTTCTCCTCGCTTTCTTGATACATTTTTCACAAATCGGCCTTAAAATAGGCCACTACAGATCATCCTACAGGATGTCCTAACACACATACAGGATCCCCTGTATTCCTACAGGATCAGGCCGAAAGCATAAGGAGTGATTTAGAAAGTGGTATAGGGCTTAGGGAAGGTGAGTGATGGAAAGAATAAGGGAAGGAAGTGGCTAGGACTTCCTCAAAACTCAAACCAAAGTTTGCAGGATGTTTGGATTTGCTCAACAAGCATGGCAAGTTGGTCTTATGAAACGATAACTCAATTTATGGACTTAATGGCTTTTGGTGATTATGGATGGATGAGGTTAGGCTAGGGCTGCTGACATGAGATCTTCCTGCACCATTGAAACTCATGCAATACACACATTACTGGTATTTACCCATATATCATGTCAAAACAAGAAAGATCTCCATTAACATAAGAAAACAGAATTACATCGTTCATTTACCTAGTTCATGCATGGAAATACTTGCAACCTATTGTTAAACACTATGAAATCTAATACCAAGCTAGAGATATCATAAATAACAACTACAACATATCCTTGAAAACTGAAAGATGCTGGCCTAATTAGCAGAAAACCCTAAATTTCATAAAAAATCATAATTTTGTCTTTTTGGGGCTAAATGGGAGCTTTTCCTTCAAACCATGGTCCCTGAAGGGAGGAGTAAGGCAAGAACCATGTGTTATCAACCATTTTTATATTCATTTTTCTCTCTAATATTGTTAAAGATATGCACAAATAGAAGCAAACTAATCAAATTCACTAATACTTGCAATGAAATAATGCCAAAATTTATTCAATAAGTAATCTATGAAATAACCTAAGCATACAAGTATAGTAAGAGGAACCTCTACTACTAGGGTTGGGCCCTAACCCAAGGGCTTCATCCCTCTAAGTCAACTCAGTGTTGGATCAAGGAAATGTTCATTTTCATTAAGATATCAAAAAATACATAACAATGTTTTGCCACAATCCTTCAACTCGAAAGTGCTTAGTTATCTTGCCTAAAAAATCTGAATCCTAATAAGGCTCTAGGCCTCCTTATTTATACAACTAAAGTTTCCAACAACTTCCTTAAACCTAGGGAGGCTTGGCTCCCAATCTTAAGATGAACTGGTTCTTGAACTATCACTGGCTCGACTTCCAATGATCTTCATGACTCAACTGCTTGCAACTCCGAGCTAGTGTGATTTGATTGAAGGATATTCGAATGAGTAAGGATTTAATGAGGAAGATCCATTTACTATAATCTCTCATTCTTGTCTCATTCGAGTTCCTACACCTTAATTAGCCATAATTGCCCTAATTTTCTCCCAAAAACCTGCAATCAATGCACATTAGACCACTAGACATAACATCTTACTTTTACTCATCTCATTAAGAAAAATATAATTAAAACATGTAAGGAATTATTAGAAGAGTTGACTTTAGTAAGCTTGGAGGTGTATTAAGGTCCATGTATTTACCCAATGATTAGCCTCATCATCACCCCCTACTGAAAGTGTTGTTCATCCTCTGAGCAACTTAATATATGTCCATGTCCTTCATTGCTCTGGTGGCTTCCCTGACATCTCATGCTTCTGCTATAGTCTCCTCTTGTTGTGAATAAAATCCTACCTTCCTCTCTATCTCTTCCCACTACTTTATTTCTTCTTCTTCTTTCTGTCCTTCCAACATTCCTAAAAGAAATGGTGGACTGAGCCTCAATCCAATCCAATTGACTTTGAGTCTTTGGAGAGCTTGGTTATACATGGGGGTTCTATTTAGTGCCTCTCTCATTCTGTCAGGAAAATGGTATTCTTTTTTTTTAAGGCTATAAGGCAAGGTGTTTTGTCTCCTTTGGCAAGCTTGCATGCTTTCATCTCCTAGAAATCTCAACATGTCTTCAAAGTGTGTGACTACTTGTTCTTGCGCACCAAGGTACCTAGGTGCAAGCTTGGGATCATTTACAATGAGGTTGTGGGTGTAGATGACAACCATTGGGTTAGATTGCTCTTCTCTGATCATAAGGGGTTTTATCTCTTCTTTTGTGATTACCTTTTTTATCTCTGTAGCTCTTGTCTCCTCATGATTCATCCATGATCCTAAGGCCATCAATTGCAAGTCTCCTAGTTTTGAATTTGGGTCCCACACATTTAAATCTGTCAAGGCCAAGTTGTATAGCTAAAACTCAGATATTTTTTTCTCTATCTTCCAAGGTGCTTTGATCACAGAGATCAATGAATTTAAGTATGGGGGTTTACACAGTGCATAATTTATATTAGATAGCATTTTGGGATTCAACTGCATTAAGTAAGTCATTCATGTATGACCATTTCCATGAGAGGTAGTCGTAATTGACTAATTTCTCAAGATGTTTGAATAGTTCATTTAGCACTCATTGCATCAGGTGATGCTCATAGGGGTGAAGAAGTGGGATTGAAACTAGTGAAATGAATCACATAGCGTCAATCATCACTTTCGGGGCTTGCACCTGGTAACCAAGACTTCCCGAGAGGTCACCCATCCCAGATCGCCTCTGGCTCACGCGCTTAACTATGGAGTTTTTCCCACAATCAAGCCCACTTAGCTTGCTACCCCACTTGCAAAACCTTAGCAAGTATTGTGCCTCATGAACCATTCAAGTAGAGATCCCTTCACTCTTTTTGAATTTAAGTATGGGGGTTTACACAGTGCATTATATTAGATAGCATTTTGGGATTCAACTGCATTAAGTAAGTCATTCACGTATGACCATTTCCATGAGAGGTAGTCGTAACTGACTAATTTCTCATGATTTTTGAATAGTTCACTTAGCACTCATTACATCGAGTGATGCTCACAGGGGTGAAGAAATGGGATTGAAACTAGTGAAATGAATCACATAGCGTCAATCATCACTTCCAGGGCTTGCACCTGGTAACCAGGACTTCCCAGGAGGTCACCCATCCCAGATTGCCTCTAGCTCAAGCGCACTTAACTGTGGAGTTTTTCCCACAATCAAGCCCACTTAGCTTGCTACCCCATTTGCAAAACCTTAGCAAGTATTGTGCCTCATGAACCATTCAAGCAAAGATCCCTTCACTCTTTTTGAATTTAAGTATGGGGGTTTATGCAGTGCATTATATTAGATATCATTTTGGGATTCAAGTGCGTTAAGTAAGTCATTCACATATGACCATTTCCATGAGAGGTAGTCGTAACTGACTAATTTCTCATGATTTCTGAATAGTTCACTTAGCACTCATTACATCGGGTGATGCTCACAGGGGTGAAGAAGTGGGATTGAAACTAGTGAAATGAATCACATAGCATTAATCATCACTTCCAGGGCTTGCACCTGGTAACCAGGACTTCCTGGGAGATCACCCATCCCAGATCGCCTCTGGCTCAAGCGTGCTTAACTGTGGAGTTTTTCCCACAATCAAGCCCACTTAGCTTGCTACCCCATCTACAAAACCTTAGCAAGTATTGTGCCTCATGAACCATTCAAATAGAGATCAATGAATTGTCTATAGTCCTGGAAGGGCATAGTTCCTCTTTATGCCAAAGTCTTGATTTTGAATTATATCCATTGTTCCTTGAGATACAAGGCATAAGACTTGGTTGGCATCCTCCACTGGATTGCCTCCAAGGATAAACTGGCCATAGTTTCCAATTGGGTTTCCCTTTCTTGTAGTTGTCCCCTTAGCGATGCATTCTCTGCTTCTAACTGATATTTCATCATTAGTTCTCTATCCCTTATGCTGCTCAGTTCTCTGCCCATCTCCTTCAATTTCTTTTCCATGTGGCCTACATCCTCCACCCCTTTAGATTTGGCAATTTTCATCCACCTGTGTGTACTTGCCCTGTCTTTTTCAAGTTAAAAGAATAAGGGAATGGTAAACTTCTGTGGGATTACCCTACCTCCTTCAATGAACCTATAGTAGGAGTTGAGGTTTGGATGTGGACTAGCTTCTCTCAATTCTTAATCTTCTTTCCTTGTTTCTTGTTGAGTGATACCTTCTTGGTCCCTTTTCTCTGTTTCCTATAGGTTTGAGAGAGTTTCCTATAGGATGGCCTCTTCTTCCTGTAGGTATGTCTATGTCTCCTATAAGAGACCTTTTCCCTTTGATGAAGCTGACCTTGTGATAGGACTCCTAACATAAGTGATGGGAAATTTGGGAGAGGCTTGTTGTGATGATCCTTCTCCTTGATTTTTCTTTAGAGGGGTTGCCTTTTCTTGCTTCTTTAGTGAATCCTCAATGACAATTGGAGTTTTTTTGGGGGTTTTAGGTCCCCCTTGTCTAATCCTAGTGCTCTATATTGTCCTAAAGTACAATGGAGTTTGTCTTTTCCTCTTCCCCTTTGATTTGATATGTGTACTTAGGGCAGTAAGAGCAGCTACTGCCTCTTTCTCTATGACCTTTGGAGATACCCTTGGTGATTCTTCTCCTTCACTTCCTTGAGATGAATACTTTGGCTCATCCTTATTTCCTTTTCCCTCTTGTCCATTTTCCTTCTCATTTTCTTCTTTATCTCCACCTTCCTCTTCCTCTTCTTCCTCTATTTCTTCACTATGTCCATCTGTCTCTTCTTTTGTTTCTTCCTCTATCTCTTCTTCATTCTCCTCCTCTATTTCTTCTTCTTTTTCCTCCTTTGTTTCTTCTTCTTTTTCTTCCTTTGTTTCTTCTTCATTTTCACTAGTAGTGGGGCTTTTTTCATATTCAAGAGCTTGAATTGATCCCCCTTCCTACATGTATCTGAAGGTTGTCCCTGTAATAGGGGGTCTTAGGTTTTTTAGAGCATCTTCAAGGATGATTTTGATCAGACCATGATAGGCTAGTTGTTGATGTTTTCCCTCTTGCACTTTGATGCTCATGCCTACCATTGGCTGTAGAAGGAAATAGGGTATACTCAATATGTTTTGAGGAGGTGTGTTATCTCCAAATCTCAGTTCTTGGAGGAGTTTGAAGTGGTATCCATACATCACACTATATCTCCCTTCACATGATATGTATTTAATGAGGTGGTAACTGACTTCATTACAAGGGTATGGAATGCATTCCCTTCTAACCCCGTTTTTGTCCTCCATAGGCTCCTCCCCTTCCAAAAAGAATCTTTTCTTTGCAAGGGTGATGTTACCCTTGTCTTATTTTCTCCATGGTAACCCTAAAGGGAGTGTAGTGATTCTGCTTATAACCTCGGGGGTAATTACTACTGAAAAGCATTTCACCACAGCAGTGGCATTTGTCCTAGTGAGGGGTATGAGTGAGAGAGAAAATTATCTGTCCAAATCATCATCGTATCCTCTCATCCTCTAAAAGAACCCCATCAATTGGTTCCTTGTGAAAATTTCCACTACAAGAGGATGCTTGTGGATCCTTGTTGTGTTTGTGGGTTCTCTCTTGTTGAAACCTCCTATCATCTTTCCCTGGTAATTGTGGAGGCTTGTGAGGATACAATTTAAGAATTCTGGTAGGTGAGGGAGGTATGAATGTTAACTTTTAGTGACATGCAATACAACTCTCTTATACTGCAATCCTTAATTAAATTGAGGATTTTTTCTTCTTTCAAATGGAAACTATGGAAGGTATAGTTCCTACTCACTTTTTACTTTCTGGTGAGGATAACCCTTCACCTATCCTCCCTTAGTGCCCACTAATAGTCCTGTAGGTTGATTCCTCTGTATCCTGTAGGCTTCCTATAGGTTTCCCTGTGTTGTAGATGTTGATTGTCTCCTGTAGGTGCTTCTTCAGGAAGGCCAAGAGAAACTTCTTCGTTCGATGAATTATCAAAATTTCTTATGCTCTCTTTGTATGGGAATCGGTGTTTTATTTCCATATATGGAAGATCATGTAGGGTGGTTTGTTGGATGTGTAAGTACGAGCACCTCCTTTTGGACCGTTGGTCCCACTATCAGTCCATCATTCCACCTTACCTCATAATCATCTACCACTCCTTTCTTCCGTAACTTAACCATTTTTCTTTATTCCCTTTTTCTCCTGATTTGACTTTTGTCATGTGTGAACTGGTCTAACCATTTTCTTCTTGTCGACCGGCCAAAGGTGGCCAAGTTAACTGGCCACCTTTACTTATAAAATCAACTCTCACACAATCCTATAGTTTTTATCATATCGTACTAACGGGAGAGCATGAGTAAGATGACATACCTGTGGGTAAGATGCTTGGATAATGATGCATGCTGGAGAGTGAACCTTCTTTGTTGTGTTTTTTCTGCATATTCTTTTGTGTATTTTCCTCTTTTTATCCTTGTTTCTTTTGATGTGCAGGTGCTGGAGAGTGATGTTGGTGATCTCGTTGTTGTTGTTGCTCTTTGGAGGAGCTTCCACCTCCTTGGAATCCTTGTGCTAGAGATGGTTGCAGACTGTGATGTTTCCTTTGTGGGATAGGTTGCTACAGGATTCCTACATGATGTCCTGTAGTTGCCTCTCCCCTAAACTTTCATACCTTTTCTCAACTTTGAAGCATGAGGGATGTTGAAATCAATGGAGAAGGGTGGTAGGGAATGGTAGGTGAGAGATGTTGTCTCTAGGTGTTGTTCCTCATTCCCTCTTCTCTCTCTCTTCTATTTGTTTTTTGTTTTGTTTTTGTAATCTATGTTTTTTGAATTGATTTATTTGATGGATGCAGAGGTGACATGGTGATGAAAAGAATTGCTATGATGTGGTGTAGTGAATGGGTTTTTTTTTTATCTAGAGACTAGCTTGTTATCCCCTTGCTCTCGGACTAACTTTCTTGGGATTTTCAAGGCCACTGTAATTCCTACAAGAAACTCCTCTAGGTTTACAGGGAATCCTATAGGATTAGAGGGAATCCTGTAGAAAACACAGAACTTGTGTAAGATGAGTTGGAGGGGTTCATAAGTGGAAGGATAAGTGAAAAATGAAGGATATGAGATGGGTGGATTGAAACATGGCTCTTGTTGGTCCTTATGTCCCTCTCGTGTTGTTTTTATCCTCCTCTTGCTAACCTGCAACACAAAATTTCCAATTTGTTTTGTATCTTTTTCTCTTTCTTTTTTTTGTAAAACAACTAGTCTACCTCCAAGGAGGTTTTCATCCTAGTTTCCTGCCCTAGGTGCCTCAAAAGAGGTTTTCACCCAGAGATATTTTTATTTTCTTCTTTTTTTTTAACACGCTCTTGGGATGCCTCAAGATGTTTTCAATCCAACAGTGGGACTCAAGTGCCTCATGGAGGTTTTCACCTGATTTTTTTTTTTTTTTTTTAACACACCCTTGGGTTGCCTCAAGAGGTTTGCAACCCAATAGTGGGACTCAGGTACCTCATGGAGTTTTTCACCTGAATATTTTTTTTTTTTTTTATCAGGGACTTGGTGGGATGGAAGCTGAGAATTTCTCTACCACCATCACAATATTTCTGATTATATTAATGAATTCTTTCTTTCACAAGGGCTTCTTGTAGATCTTTAATCTATACCCGTTAACGAGCAAAGGGGTATCCTCTGCATCAATGGTTCTTATCTGTACAACACCATTATCATGACATTTTTCTATGACATAAGGCCCTAACCATCTAGTCCTTAACTTTACTTTAAAATCCTTGTACCGGAAATCATACAACAAATCCCAATCACCTTCTTGAAATTGTTTTTCCTTTATATTTTTGTCATGCCAAAATTTCTTTGAACTTGAGTCACCTTTGTGTGTAGGAGGGCCTACATCCTAAATTCATCTAACCCATTCAGCTAGAGCAATCTTTCTTGTTGTACCCTGGTGAGATCTAGATCTAGTTGTGTTGCCATTCTTAAGTTATTGTATTCAAATTCAATGGATAGCAAGGCTTTCTTCCCATGGACCAGCTCATAAGGAATGAACCTAGTGGTGGTATTCCAAGTGGTATAGTAGGCCCAGGTGGCCTCAACTAATCTACCTGCCAAATCATTTATGTTGCTGCTAATCACTTTGGTCAAAATGCCTTCCAATGCTCTCTTGCTTACCTCCACTTGCCCATTAGCCTGTGGGTAGTAAGGAGCAGATGTTATGTGCTTGATCTTGTGCTCGCTTAACAAATTCTCAATCATGTGAGATGTAAATTGACTGCCTCGATCAGTGACCAAATCTCAAGGGTACCCAAACTTATAAAACATATTTTCCCTTAAAAATTCAGCCACCTTCTCTTTTGTTGTTGCTTTGATGGCCTTGGCTTCAGCCCACTTGGTTAAATAGTCAGTGCACACAATGATGTACTGCTTCTGTCTGGATGGAGGGTCAATGGGCCCAATGAAATCCATGCCCCACTTGTCAAATGGCTCGAAAGTCACTTGAGGTTGCAGATGAATTTCATCCCTTGGGGTAGGTTTCCCTATCCTTTGGCACCGATCACACTGACTGTCATACCTCCTCACATCTTGGTGAAGAGTGGGCCAGTAATAACCATCTTGTAGTATCTTGAATGTTGTTATTTTGGCTGAAAAGTGACCTCCACAAGGCCCATCATGACAGGTCAGAAGGATGTCAAATACTTCCTCCTCCCTGAAACATCTTCTCAAAATTTGATTTGGGCCTAGCTTGAAGAGATTTCCCCCAATCCAAGTGAATGGGGCGCTCTTCCTTATGATCTTGCTTTTTTCCTTAGAGGACAAATTTGGTGGAAAATGTGCAGATACAAAGTAATTTTCTATGTTAGCAAACCATGGAGAGGGAACTGAAATGGCAAATAAGTGTTCATCTGGTAACTGATCATCAACCATTCCTTCCTCCCCTGCAAGCAAAGTCAATCTGGATAAAAAATATTCAACAACATTCTCCTTGCCAGATTTATCAATAATAGTTAAATAAAACTGTTGCAATAAAAGTAACCATCTAATAATCCGAGCATTTACATCAGGTTTATTCATCAACTATTTATTTGCAGCATGGTCAGTATGTACAAATGTTTGGTAACCAGTAATGTAATGTCTAAATTTATTCAATTAATGCACAACAGCTAGGAGCTATTTTTCAATCACTATGTAGTTCATCTCAAATTTTGACAGATTCTTACTAATGAAGTAAATGGTATAAGGTAGCTTGTCATCTATCTGGCCCATAGCTACTCCTATGGCTTTGTGAGAGGCATCGGCATGTATATGGAAAGGAAGAGCCCAATTTGGGCCTCAGAGAATAAGTGCAGTAGTCAACTTGTCCTTTAGGGAGTCCAAGGCTTCTTGACAACTTTCTGACCATAAAAATTCGGAGTCTTTGGCCAATAACCCAAATAAAGGAGAAGCTAACTTGCTGAAATATTTTATAAATATCCTATAGTATCTGGCTAAACCTAAAAATGTTTAGACATCCCTCTATTTTTGCAGAGTCGAAACCCTTTTGATGATGGCTATCTTATTTGGGTCTACCTGCAGTCCTTCCTGGGATATTGAGTGACCTAGAATAGTCCCTGCTATCATCAAGAACTTGCATTTTTTAGGACTAAAGGATAAGTTCATTTCAATGCATTTGTTCAGCACCTTACCCAGATTAGAGAGATCCTCCGAGAAATCACACCCATAGAGTGCAAAGTCATCCATATAAATTTCTACTACATCATGGACTAGCTCGTCAAAGACACTCAGGACTGCCCTCTAGAAAGTGGCAGGGGCATTGCATAGACCAGAAGGAAGGACCCTATAAGCGAAAGTACCCCAAGGACAAGTGAAGGTGGTTTTATCCTTGTCCTCTAGGCTAATATATATTTTATTGTATCTGTTAAACCCATCTAGGAAAGAGAAAAACTTTCTCCCTTCCAGGTCATCTAACACTTGGTCAATGAAAGGTAGAGGGAAATGGTCCTTCTTTGTTTCTTTTTTTAACTCTTTGTAATCATCTACTTGCCATTTTTCTTTGGGAGTAGCACCAAAGGAGGCAACTACTCACTGTCCGAGATAGGGTAAATGAATCTTGCATCCAACGCTTTTGCAATTCTTATTTTACTATATCCTTGAGAGTTGGATTCATTCTCCTTTGGGGTTGTCAGACTGGCTTGCAACCTTCTTTGATATAAATGTGGTGAGTGCACACCGAGGGGTGCACTCCCTTCATCTCCTTGTAATTCCAAGCAAAGGAATCCAAATACTTCCTTAGCATATTACATAACTCTTCTTCTTGTTGTACAGAAAGAGAGGGGTTGATTTTCAGAGTTCTTTCAAGGCCGAATTCTATTGTCTTGACACAAGTAGGATTTGAATCAGCTAAGCATATATCAATCTTATGGTTGCTCTTGGTTTCCTTCACTACTTCCTCTAGAGACAAGGTGTTGGGAGTTGGATTTTGGAGGATGTGTTCAATAAAATCATCTTCATCAGCCTGTCGTCCTCCCATGGAAGTTTCTAGGGTATAGAGTTGGGCAGTGTAGACTTCATCTTCTTCCTCCTCTTCTATCCATAAAGGTGAATCATGTTCTGAAGATGGTTGAGCATGAGGGTACAAGACCAACTACTTGGATAGATGCCCATTTTTTATAGTCATGTTTCTAGCCCTACAACTGATGTAGGCATCGACAGTGACTAACCAAGGCCTCCCAAGTATGAGAGGATAACCATTAAACTTGGCCTTAGGTTGGATAACTAGGAAGTCTACAAGGTACTCCCAGGAGTCAATGGAGACCATCACATCCTCAAAAATCCCCTCAGGGGATACTATGGATCGGTTTGCAAGTTGCAAGACTGTCATGGTCTTTCTTACTGAACCCTTGAGATTCAACTTGAGCATAGTGTCCTTAGTCATTACATTAATGGCAGCACCAAGATCAATCAAGGTATGTGGGACAATGGTGCCATTGATGTGCACATCTACTACAAGGCTTCCGGGGTCTAAGTATTTTGGGAAAATTACCTGCCCCAGCATTAAGTCAAATAGTTGTCCAATGACATTAATGGTAGAGGTGTCTCTTTTTCACCTCCATGGATGTTTAAAACACTTCTCTTTAATTGGTTTTTTGTAAATAGGTACATCCTTAATGGCTTGGAGAAGTGGAATTTTAACACATAGATTTTTCAATTCACCCAGAAGTTCATTCTCTTCTGGGGTAGGTTGGACTGGATGAGTTAATATTTCAGGAAAGGGTGGTGGATTCACTCTAGGCATACTTTCCTCTCTTTCCTCCTCACTCTCCCTAGGTGGATATGGAGGTTGGTTTTCCGGGAGTACTCTCCCAGACCTCAGGTTGATTTCCTGAATTTCCACAGCATATGTAGGGTAGGATGTCTCTCCAGTGTAGACCTGTTGTTCTTGTCTATTGTTCGGGTTTGGATTTGGTTGGGCATGCATCTGAGGTTGTTTAGGTGGAGAAGGGTGTAAAATTTGTGGTTGAGTCAGAGGTGAAGGAAATAAAGATGGAGCATTGTTGTATGGGGGCCTCCACCCCTAGGGTTGTGCATTCCAGTGAGAATATGGAGGAGTATATGGCTGAAATGGTTGGTTGGTCGACTAGGAATGGTAATGAGGTGAAAAAGACAAGGGAAAATGTGTAGACTAGGAGGGATGATCAAGGTGCCCCAAAGAGGGAATGGATGTTTTTTGGTTAGGGTTGTAATATGCATAAGATGAACCTTTCATACCTTGCTAATACAGTCGAGGCCCATGAGGCCTTCTTTGATTTATGTAGCAGAGTTGTTCAGTCACCCCTTCAGTCCCTTGATACACAGATTTTAGTCCAAGTAGAGAAGGTCACTTTTCTATGGAGTGGTTTTCTTCGCAGACTCAACAGGTTTCTATCAGGTTTAATGGACATTCATTCCTAGTGTGCCTCCTTGTGCATCTAGGGGAGAAGATAGCTAATGCTCTCTCTGCTTCCTCATGCTTTCTCTTGATTTTCATAGTGTCCATCTATAGGGCAAGGGTTTGTAACATTTCACTCTTAAAATATTCCAACATGTTTCCAATTTCTCCTTTTATAGATGTGTTAGAAGAGAATGATCTGGCCATTGTCTGACTACCCCTACCCTATTTTCTAGCTGCCCTAGAGTGGTACTTAAAGACTGTCTTGATATCTTCATAGGGTAGCTAGTAGATTTCCCCTCCTGATAACAGGTTTAGGGTATCTAGAAGATCTTCCCTGACCCCCCTGAGTAGGAATATCTTAAGTGACTCAAGATCAAGTGTGCACCTGGCCCTTTTGTAGCTAAGCTGGAACCTTTCCTCATAATCCTCTAAGGACTCATCATGCCCCAAGGTCATTCTAAAAATTTCCTCTTTAGTGTCTTTGGACCTGCAGTAGACCCTATACTTGTTGTTGAAAGCTTGCTGCATCTAAGCCCAGGTGGTGATACTATCTCGAATTAGACCCATGAACCAGTGTAGAGCTACATCCTTGAGAGTGGATGGGAATAATTTCAACTTTTGATCATCAATGGTGTAATCATAAGTTCTTCATATGACAATGAACTCAAACAAGAATGTATCTGGATCTTCTGAGGTCAAGACATGGAAGCAAGGAAGAGCATAGGGGCTTATTTTTTTCATCTTGGCATCCCCATTGGTTTCTCTGATGGGAAAATAACCCTCAATTATTTCTCTATCTCCTTTGTCATTTCTATTTTCATCCATCAGGTCAGTTGGAATGGGTTCTTCTTCTTCTTCTTCCCCTGTAGGCTCTTCAAAATCCTCTGGTTGTTCGCCTAAGGGGTCCTCCAATTCACATCCACCAAAGAAGAGGGAAGGTTGGTTGTTTGAAGTTGCGGGGGTATTTGGCAGAAATTTTCCTAAGTTATCCCTATTCCAACGAGGCATGAAAGAAGTGTTTTTGTTTTTTCTTGTTTTCAAGCTTTAAGACTAATTCTAGAATTGAAATGACAAACTGAATTGAAGCTAACTACTGAATGAACACACTTGTAGAATGGAAAGGAAAGAAAACCAACTTACAACTACTTTTGCAAAAATGAAGCTAATAGAAAAATGAAAGGGATAAGAAATGGAAGAAATAAAGAAGAAATCACATCTACTTAGACACCTCCCTGGAAAAGATGCCAAAAAGTGATGAGCACCAGTATTGCAACAAGAATGTTGCAACTCCTCGAGCTACCAACTTTACTTTATCAACCCGAGGTCCGTACAAACTTAGAGGTGACAGTGTTGTATACACAAATAGATGCAATGGATCCACTCTTTGTCACTGCTGAGCACATGATATACCACTAGGGTTTCTCAAACTAGCATTTTATTGATTTAGAAGAAGTTTGATTACCAATGGAGAAAGGGGAATTTTTCCCTAAATGAGAGAATTGAAATATTATCTATTGTAGTAATGAAATACTGAAAAAAATGTTTAAAACACACCACTCATCTAGTTATTTATGAAGGGATCTTGCTTCAGAACAATTCCAAACTAAGACATGTGGAACCCTAACTACCCTAAGCATGCAATCTGATCTAATCAAAACACTTTACTGTTGTGCATATGAATGAACACAACAACCTTTTCTTTTTGTCCTTTTTGTGAAAACATGAATGCTAATTCTTCTTGATTGTATGGCGGGTGGGTTAGGTGTGGAGAGAGATGGTTGTGAAGGGTTAGATGGCTTGAGAGGCAAGAAAGGGTCTTCTCCTATATATCTTGATGCATTTTTCACAAATTGGCCTCAAAACAGGCCACTACAGGTCGTCCTATAGGATGTCTACAGGATGTTCTAATGCACCTATAGGATCCCATGTATTCCTACAAGATCCCCTGTATTCCTGCAAGATCCCCTATATTCCTACAGGATCAAGCCGAAATCATAAGGGGTGATTTAGATAGTGTTATAGGGCTTAGGGAAGGTGAGTGATGCAAGGGATAAGGCAAGGAAGTGTCTAGGACTTCCTTTGGACTCAAACCAAAGTTTGTAGGATGGTTGGATTTGCTCAACAAGCATGGGAAGTTGGTCTTATGAAATGATAACTCGGTTTATGAACTTAGTGGTTTTTGGTGATTATGGATGGATTAGGTTAGGCTAGGGCTGCTGACATGAGATCTTCCTGCACCATTGAAACTCCTTCAATACACACATTACTGGTATTTACCCATATATCATGTCAAAACAAGAAAGATCTCCATCAACATAAGAAATTGGAATTTCATCATTCATTTGCCTAGTTCATGAACGGAAATACTTGCAGCCTCTTGTGAAACACCATGAAATTTAATACCAAGCTGGAGATATCAGAAATAACAACTGAAACCTATCCTTGAAAACTCAAAGATGCTAGCCTAATTAGCAAAAAACACTAAATTTCATAAGAAATCATAATTCTGTAATTTTGGAGCTGAATGGGAGTTTTTCCTTTAAACCATTGTCCCTAAAGGGAGGAGTGAGGCAAGAACCACCAGTTATTAGCCTTTTTGGTATTCCATTATCTCTCTAATACTACTAAAGCTATGCACGAATGGAATCAAACTAATCAAATTCACTAATACTTGCAATGAAATGATGCCAAAATTAATTCAACAAGTAATCTATGAAATAACATAAGCATATAAGTACAGTAAGAGGAACCTTTGCTTCTAGGGTTGGGCCCTAACCCAAGAGCTTTAGCTCTCTAAATCAACTTAGTGCTAGATCAAGGAAATTCTCATTTTCATTAACATATCAAAAAATACATAACAATGTTTTGCCACAATCCTTCAACTCGAAAGTGCTTAGTTATCTTGCCTAAAAAATATGAATCCTAATGAGGCTCTAGGCCTCCTTATTTATACAACTAAATTTTCCAACAACTTCCTTAAATCTAGGGATGCTTGGCTCCCAATCTCAAGATGAACTGGTTCTTTAAATATCACTGGCTCGGCTGCTAATGATCTTCATGACTCGACTGCGTGCAACTCCAAGCTAGTGTGATTTGATTGAAGGATATTCGAATGAGTGAGGATTTAATGAGGAAGATCCATCTCCTATAATCTCTCCTTCTTGTCTCATTCGAGTTCCTACACCTTAATTAGCCATAATTTCCATAATTTTCTCCCAGAAACCTA
>APFE030891710.1:4967-22939 GCA_000404065.3 Pinus taeda
CGGAACTCTTCCAAAACTGGCAAGAAGCTGAAGTCTTCTGCTAGAGGAAGTGTTCCAGATTGCCTACTGAAGGCATGTTCACGGACATCTGTGTCTCTGGCTACAACTCTGAAGCTGTTGTGGCAGGTTGTGGCTCAGGCTCGCTTGATGTGGCTTTGAAGCTTGTAGATGACCATCACTTCCCCCCCTGTTAGATATAAGGTGAGAAGATGGAGAAAACTCAACTGCAAGACTGTTCAATATTCTGGAACAAGTTCTAACATGTGTTTGGAATATCTTCTTGGCTGTTGATGCCCATTACCAAGAAGCGATCCATCCTAGATGAATCTTTGTTCTTGCAGGGCGTTTGTTGCTGAAGCATCTGTGTGAAGAATGGCTAGTTTTATGGCAGTGCTTACATGGATGAAGATCAAAACAGTGATCTTTCAGATGGCCAACTCGATCACAGTGTTGGCATTTCATGATCTGTTGTTGTTGTTACTGTGGAAGAGGAGAAAAGTCTGGAACAGCTGATGATGAACTATCATGAGGAGCAGGTGAACTGTCACGAATGAAACCAGCACTCTGAAAATGGATGGGCTTGGCGTAGTCTGGAATATGAAAGGACAAGTCCTTGTCATATCCAAGACCGGTTCTGTGCTTGTTGTGGACAAGCTGTTCCCAAGGTCTGATGATGGGCTTGGGAAGTGCAGATTGAGTTTCTGCATCTGCATGTAAAATTGCTGCATTATTTGAATGAACAGGAACATAATTGACTTGCTGTTTATGGGACTCTGATTCAATCTTCTGAACAGAAACAGGTTCAGAATGACTTCTCTGTTTTAATTCTTCTTGCTGAAGCTGAGATTCCAACTGCAAAAATTCAATGTTTTCTTGTACATTTTTCAAACAGATTTGAATGTCTGCAACAATGGCTTTATCAATAATAATTGTATTGTCCATGGTAGAGTGTATTAGAGTATTCAATAATTCTAATACAATACCCATTCTATCCATTTCACAATAATATCACTGCAAAAATTGATTTGTATACCACTTTGTCTTCAAAAATCTTCAAGTATGTAGGCTCTCAATATACCTTCATATACTGTCGTTTAGTGCAAAAAAAATCTGAGAATGACGGTTCTTATATACTTTAAAGTTTACCAGTAAAAATTTTCTTCTCGTTGGATTTGGTGAGGGCAAAGGCAGTTTGTGAATACAGTATCAATGAAAGGAAATTCTAGCTTCTGGAACTGTGTAGCATCATCAGAACGAAAAATGATTTAATAGCATCGCTGGCCAATGAATTCTGCCTCGGGATTAAGCCTTGGTATCAAACTGTTTTAAATAAAAAATGGGAAAATGGCTTGAAAACAAGCAATTCTAGTAGAGGGCAAAAGCTCCCGCAAGTTTGGTAATAATACACCGCAGGATATTCACTTCAAGGCCGCCGAGCTTTGTCCTTCGAGCCAATATTTCTTACATATGCAGTCAGAAATGATAATAAACACTATGGAAACTGCGTAGAAGATATTCAACTGTCCCTAATCAATCTTGAACAACAATATTATTTTACTAGTAATATATAACTTGAGTCGATCATTCAAGGCATACTGAGGATGCGAGGAACTATAATTGCCACAATGTGATTATCTCCTGGTCGATTATAATGTGAATCCCACCAGCGAAAACGTCCAAAAATCAGCTCGGAATCTAAATTCAGAGAACCAGTAAGAAAAACACTATTATACATGGCATGCAGATGGCAACTTCGGTATTGGATACATTCCACTTGAAAAGGCTTGAACCTCCTTCACCATGCAGATCATTTCACTGAAGTAGCTCTATCACATTTGCAAACAATAGTTCCTAGTTCGAGTCTCTCAGCTCTCTCCAAAGGAATTTTGTGGGTCATTCGTAGGTGAAGACACTATTGTGAAGGCTTATCCCACGTAAGCGAGGAGTACAAGGCTTCCATTGGAAGCTCTGATCTCTTATTGCATAGAAGAGCTGTGCGCCAATCCTGGTTCAAATCACATGGCACAGCGCTGGGACTTATGATGATGAGATATGGGGCCGAGCTTACCCACGGTGCTAACAGTGGTCAGAATCCTTGCTGCGAGATTGAATACAATGGCGGTGTGGCCTCTTTCTTCTTCTTCGGTTTACCTTGCTGTAGTCCGTGCTCTTCCTGAGATACGATGGCATGAATCTGCTGCTGGAGCTGTTAATCAACTGGTTGCAGTGTAAATGCCTAGATACGCCATATACTTTTCAATAGTTCATTGGTTGCTGCCGAGGAGAAGACATAATTTTTCTGGAATCCAAATCTCTTTTCTGATCCTCCGAACGTGCAATTCTCTGTACCTTTGACAGAATACATAAGTCTAGCACAAGTAATGCACAAGGAAATCATACATGTGCTTCTCAGCAAGATTGTATTTTCCACAACTTCCTCCTATACCCGCAAGAATAAATGCACCAAAAGACGCAAATTGTTGCACAATACACCAAACGATTACAACTATGAGGTAGTGAGTAATGTCCCGGTCCAAATTCTCTATAACATTACCAGTTAATATGCATGGGAAAAAGCACCCAAGCAAGCATATCGCAGTGAGACAGCCCTAGCATGCTACTCCCTTCCCTATAATATTATCTTCTTTCAAACACTCCAAGACATATTCATAGGCAAAGTCCAGCCTCCGCTATGTCGTTAACCTCATTTTGAAGCATTGGTCTTCTTCAAATCCGTAGCCTTGACATGAGTGTACGGTGAATTGGACTGAACTATGCAAGGACCTACATATAACCCACACAACCCAGGGTTTCCAACACAGAAGTTTTTGCAGCAGTGGTGGCGTCTTCGTCTTCAAAATCAACAGCTATGGGGACTCATTTGAGCGATAGTGGAGCGGAGACGATGACATTGTTAAGTATCCGTAGTTAACAACAATATTTACACGCTCAATGTCGATTCCTTTACCAACCAAATCAGTTGCAACTAATATCCTCTTATGACACTCCTTGAAACCTTTAAATTAACCACTGTTTGGCGAGAGGAACGATATACATATAATCTGCGCACAAATTCTTTTACTGCACCAGTATATGACTGTGGAAACAATACCCCACGCAACCGGCCGGTGGCGCTCAGCCTTTCCACGGTTTGGAACTCATACAAATCCGCTCGCCTTAATCCCAACACAATACAATCACACTTAATTTAATTTTTAAAGGACAACATATATCTCATGGGGAACAAGACTGTATTGTTAAAATTATAGACGGTCCCAATACACCATATATGAAGGAACAACAGCGCACAGTGAGAAGTGTATAGAAATTTTATGAACTGCGCACAGCGTGTGGGAAACTTTCACAACCACGCTTTTAATATACAATCAAAACGCTGTAGAAATATAATTGACCGGTTTATTTTAATTCCCACCGTGTTCAAATTTAAATGCCACCGATTCTTATTGAATTTACCTTACAGTCATACAATCCCGAATTCAAAAACCGACCATATACACACAGGTTGGTAAATAAAAGCACACATCCATCTTTTATTAAAACTGTCAAAGTTATGAACAGCGCAGAGATTTTTTTTTCTCACCAATCCGCGCTCCTATTCCTTGTCTGATACCAGGTGCGGCGTATTAGACGGGGCAGCAGACAGTGTTATTATTCGAATTGAAGTGCTCCGACCTCTGTCAGGCAGCGTGCGTTGAATGAAAAACGCTTATAGTGTAGTCAATGTCAGAGTAGCGCTCAGGACTGAGCAGCTCTCAAGACAGTAGCAGGAGTTACAACTATTTCTGGGACCTGTGCGTTTCCTTCAGAAATTAGGTATGCAGCTTCAGGCAGGCAGGCAGGCAGGCATTCTTCAGGTAATGAAGACTGGGCCAGCACTATTCAAGGCAACTCAAATCAGTTGCTGAGGGAAAACAGGCCACTCATCATGGCTCTGATACCATGTTAAACATACATGGTTAACGAGAAACAGATAGAAAGATAAAGCATGCATTGTATTTTTTATTTACAAATGATGTATATTTATGGTACATTATGTGACCGTTGGGATTCACATCCCAAGGTCTCTTGGACTGCTTTGTCCATTCGGCTTCCACGCTAACCCTTTAGGATTAGGTGTCCAACATGAAAGAACTTGGCTAATGCATGCATGATGGCCAACATCTCCTTGTCATATATGGAATATGACAACTCATGGAGTAGGAGCTTCCGACTCTTTAAAGCTATGGGGTGCCCTCCTATGAAAAAATGGCTCCAATTCCCACCCCTAATGCATTACACTCCACTATGAATGGCTGGGAAAAATCCAGGAGTGCCAAAATAGGGCAACTACCCATCACCTCCTTGAGGTGATCGAAAGCGACTTGTGCTGCCTCTATCCATGCGAAGGCCCCTTTCTTGGTCAAGTTAGTCAAGGGTACTGCTAGCTATGAGAACCCCTTGAAAAACTACTTGTAGTAAGTGCAAATGCCCAAGAAGCCTCTCAACGTATTCATGTCTCGAGGTATTCATGTCTCGAAGGCTACTATTCCTCCAAAATGCGCAGTACCTCCTCCAAGTGTTGGAGGTGCTCCTTCCATGTTCGGTTATAGATCAGGATGTCATCAAAAAACACTAGCACTAACTTCCTCATCTGCCCCCGAAAGATGTGGTTCATGCAAGACTGAAATGTGGCAGGAGTGTTGGTCAGCCCAAATGGCATGACCAGAAACTCAAAGTGCCCATAGTTGCACCAGAATGCTATCTTTTGGATGTCTTAATCCCGAACTCTGATCTGGTGGTACCCCGAACGCAGATTGATCTTAGACAAGTACTTGGCTCCTCTAAGCTCATCCATCAGCTCATCAATGCGGGGAATGGGGTACCGGTTCTTAAGGGTCTTCCTATTAAGGGCTCTGTAGTCTATGCACATCCTGAGGGTCCCATTCTTCTTCTTCACCAGCACTACTGAAGAAGCGAAGGGACTGGAACTAGGCTTGATGTGACCCAAAGCAAGAAGCTCCTTAATAGCCTTCTCTATCTCGTCCTTATGGGCTTTGGGGTGCCTGTAAGTAGTAGTGATGATTGCCTGTATACCCAGCTTTAGCTCAATGGTGTGCTCAAACCCTCTATATGGTAGCTGCCCTGGTGGAATGTCCCTGAACACCACTACGTATCTGTCTAGTAGCGCTTATATCTACTGGTGGTGACTGTGCCTGTCCCCCAGCCTCTGAGATCCTCAACTCGACTACCCATGCAATGTCCCCATGTTGAAGATCTGCCTCCATCCTCTGGGCTGAAACTATCTGAGGCGAAGAAGATTGCATGCCTCTTAAAACCACCAGTTTATCGTCTGGCCCCATGAACTCCACCTCAGGTTTCCTCCAATATGTCGTAACTCTCCCAAGGGAATACAACCACTGGACACCCATCACCACATTCGAGTCTGGCACATCGACCACAAAGAAGTGGTCTGTCATCGAGTAGTTTCCCATAACTACTATCAAGTAGGGCACGTATCGGGTACACTTGATGGTACGGTCACCTGGAACTAGGACAGAGAATCCCTCAAACTCTATCGTGGTGAGGCCCCCCATTTGGACTAGCTATGCATCTATGAAGTTGTGGGTAGCCCCACTGTCCACTAGTATCCGACACCCTTTGTCCCTGCACCATACCTCTGATCTGGAGTGTCAAAAAATTAGGAATCCTGCAGAGAGAAGCAAGGAATCCCCTCGATGAGGCAAGAGATGCCCCTCCCTATGGAAGTGGTGGTGGTGGTGGCCCTCTGCCCCCTGAACTCTCTCCATCTATCCCACCACAATCCTACTCCACCTCGTCCTCCTAGTCACTGTCAGAAAAGACCTCAATGTAATGTGCTCTATCTGCTATGCACCTATGGCCTAGTGCCCATGGCTCTCTGCATGTGAAGCATATCTTCCTCCTCCGGAGGTCCTTTCAAGTCTCCTCATCTAGTTGCCACCTCCCCTGTGTGGTTCTTAATGGCGGGGGTCTAGTCTCATGCCCCTTCCATGGGAAAGAGTTCCATGCAGGGAATGGTGCTCTGGTCTTGGGGATGCCCCCAGCAAATCTTTGGCACACACCACCACCTCCTCCAGCATAGAGGGTCTGTGTGACTTCACCAGTCCATGTAGAGGCTCAAGAAAACCCTCAATGAAGGTGTATACCCTCTTGGCCTCGGACAGATTCGGGACCATCACTAACACACGCAGAAAATCTGAAAAATATTTCTCTGAGTTGCCTATCTGGCGTAGTTGGGTTAGCTCCCTGAAGGATGCTTCCAGATCCTTTTGATCAAATTGCCCCACCACCCTCCTGGTGAAGTCCTCACACGAGACTATCTGGGAATTCCCCAAAGTGGTCAGGTCATGTAACCACCAGTCATGGGCTTCCCCCTCCAAGTGTAGCGCTACCATCTTAATGGCCTCTTATTCCATCATTTGGTTGAGTTGAAAGTATGTGTCCATCTTTTCAACCCAAGCCCTAGCTATGCACTTAGCAGTGCCTTCAAATGTAGGGAAGTACATCCTCCCTATAGTTCTCTGCAGCTCATAGTTTTGGGTTCCTTGTCCTCTGCACCCCTTGTTCCTCTCACTCTGCTTGAGCTTGCAGTAATCTCTGAAGGAGAGAGCTTCTTTGAAATCTTCGTCCATCGACTGCCACTCTCTGAAGTAGTCCCCCATCTAGGGGTGTCCTCCTCTCACTGGTTCGATTTGTGCTATAGGCACGAAAGAGGGTAGTGTAACCCTAGTGGGCATACTCACTGAAGGGCACTGCACAGTTGGTGAGGGTTGATCCAAAAGGCTGAGAAACCCCTGAAGTTTCTCCACACAAGACCCTCTAGGTGTGGCTCTGTCCCGATTCTGTGATTTGATTTCTTCCAGCATGTCTTTCTACCCCTTGGCCTAGTGTTGTAGGAACCATCTGCCCCCAAGGATCCAAAGGTAGATCCACATCCCGTACAGATCCGCCACCGATCCTTTGGCAGAACCATGGATCAGATAATCGGATCCACGAATCGTCTTTTTTTTGGCGGTTCCTGTGAAAATGGATTTGTGGGGCCCCGATCCACGGCTCCTACTACCCGATCCACGGTTCCTATTTCCCAATCCGTAGATCCAAAAAGGATTGGGTGCAGATCTGTGGAGGTTTGAGCGTGTATCCACTGTGGATCATGGGCAAATCCAAGAGAAGGTGGACAGTTCCGCAAGGCTTTTTTTGTTTTTGGAAATTTCGAACTGTTCTGTGAGGAACTACACTTTCTGAATACTCCCAAGGCGCTCCCTAATGGTAATGTTAAATTCTTAAAGTAAAAGTGACATTCTCCTTTATCTTTCAAGGATGGAAATGAAAGTTAAAGGAGAATGTCACTTTTACTTAAATTTTTAACATTACCATGAAATGAATCAGGATGTTTGAGAGCAGTTCCAACCTCATCAAACATCATATGGAGAAAATAGAATTTCGTATCCCATTCAAAATTCAGCAGACCTAACAGTTTTCAGGATCAATGGGATTGTGGCGTTTCATTGGATTATATCATGTATGAGGGCATGTGATTGGCATTTAATCAAGAGCAACAAGCCCTATATGTACCCCCCGAGTGTTGGTGTTATTAATTGTTGAACTCCTTTGTCATGGCCTCAACAATTATGTACCCTTCACTCAAGTCAAAATCATTGATCATGCATGTTAAGCTTTCTCTACCAGATTATAAGGCTTAAATTAAGTTGTTTGATCAAAATTAGGCAATGTTGACTAAAATCCCTATAGAATTGAAGTAGAGGCAAAGGCTAGACAAGAGAAGAGGAATCTAGATTGTAGATGGTTGATGCTAGAATAATTAATCATTGATGTACAATGGATGCCAAATCTATCTTCATTTATGTAAATATATGCATGTTTTCATGTCTTTTACAACTAATTTGGTATTTTGGATTTTTTTAATGTCAATGAAAAAAAATAATCTCTCTCTCTCTCTCTCTCTCTCTCTCTCTCTCTCTCTCTCTCTCTCTCTCTCTCGCTCTCTCTCTCTCCTCTAATATATTATATATAATATAATATATATATATATATATATAATACACGCTTCCGAGACACATCGCTTCCTAGTTTTTTGGAAAATGATGCTTCCACGTCCCTGCTTCGAAAAAACATCCCTGTTTCGTCCCCGCTTCATGCAACATTGCCTTGGCCAAGTCACTCAAATCCCTCAAGAGACTATTGAAAGCCATCTCCTCCCTGCTCTTAGGCTCTGTCATTTCCTCTGTATTTGGTCTCCAGTTCCCTTTCTCTACTCATGTACCGCTACCTCTGGTAAGTGATGTTCTCCCGATATTCTCCTCTCATAGGAAGCCAACCCCACAACTAAGCCAAGAATTAGGCTCTGATACCACTGTAATGTTCCTAAGTAGGAATATTAATGATATTTAAAAAAATTGACAATGTAACAACACAAAATAAAAATAGGCAGTATACATCCATGGAAACACTGTAAATCTGGAACTGTTGAGCCATGTTTTATAAAATCTGAGAGAAATGGGTACAATATAAATGAATTGGTGCACCTGGGCTTGTCTCAAGGACACGCTGGACTAAACCCAGGTGATGGAATAACTGTGATGATGGTCGTTTAGTTGCTGCACCACTTGTACTACATTGTACCAACAAAATTGTTATTTTGTTGACTTCAACCTGCTAAAATGTGCCAAAAAACCACCCAAAAAATTATGTCCTTTCAGACTTATACTCCTTGGATAAAACCCATAAAAACCCAGAAGGGGATTTCACTAATTTTGACTTTGGAATTTCGGCCTCCTTGAGCCCTCCCCCCAACTGCTACAACCAAATTCCGCTTACAGGAAACAACCCACAAATACCTATGAAAATACCCCTTGAACGTAGGGTTCACCTTTTATTAACTAACTCCTTGCTCCCTAGATTACCCTAGGCCTGGATGAATCCTCTCCCAGCACCACGAGTTCGCTACCACAAAGGCCTCTGCACAACACCTTTGTCTAGAACTTTGACTGACTGCTGCATTGGTCTAGCTGGCTGCTACTCCAACAACACTTCCTTCCCTATGTTGTCCCCTCAACTCTATCTCTCCTAGCAAGCTGTGAATCCTTCTCGCTAATCTATCCCTGGCTCTCTCAGCAAGTTGTGAATCCCCCTTGCTGATTTCCAACTCCTCTTGCATGTTCTCTGGCTAATCCCCCTTGCTGATTTCCACCTCCTCTTGCATGTTCTCTGGCTACCCAGGAATACACAGTTTCCTCCCTGCGTTGATGGCTGAAGTATGTGACTATACCAGACTCCTTGAAAACTCTTGTGTAATAACCTCCCTAGGGTGAGCATGGATAGTCCCCCGAAGTAGAGGTTGAATCTTCCCTATGAAAGACTCGTGGCTAAACAACCTGTAGACTTGCTAAGAAACAGAGCATAAAAAGTGTGTTTGTTTGAAAATGATAAAAAATGCCCAAAATGAGAGTTGATCTCTCTTTATAACTCCTTGGGTCCCCTTAGCCTCATGTGGGCCCCTCCATCCACTAGCTTGAATTCTCTCCAACGTATTCCTTGGCCAATTTCGAATTATGCATGTGGTGGCCCCCACATTCCACTAGTTGCCAGAATTAAATCGAATTTCCTATAGTTCCTAAGTTTTTGCGTGTGGGGTCCTCCTCCTAAACCAAAAATGCTGCCAAAATTGTGTTGCTGCATCCCGTGACCACTTCATTTGAGAACGGACATGACACTCTATCCAACCTGTCTTGATCACGAAGCCCAACAATGACAATCTTGATGATCCATCGAAAACTTCTTCTTTCGTTATGCTCAACTATTGCTCTGCTATTCACATTCCCTTATGGAGTGAGAACATATGCTCACAACGACTATTGATCTATAAGGAAAAATCGAACTTCTTAAGACTAGAAGTTCCCTGAGGAAATTTTTCCCTTTGTGTGTGCACTTCTCTCTTCCACCCGATGTTGGATCTGCTCTAGCATATTTCTGCAAAAGCTCTACATCTAGCTAGATATTTTCTCAACGAAATATTATGAGTTGCTCCCTCTACCTTTGGAATTACTCGATTTGATGGGATCGATTTTTTCTTCCCTTACTAAGAAAAATCGAACTTCCACTAGTAACTAGGCCTCCTGGAAGAATGACTGCATTGCCTTTGGGAATTTTGTCTTACTGCCCACAATGAGCAACGGAATTCCTTCTTTCTTTGCCTCTGAGCTCTCTAGTTCATTAACTGTGCTTTGATACCATGTGAAAATTCTGAAATGGGAATCCTATTGCAGTAACTAGGAATTATTCTCCTAATTGCTAATTTTATTTAACAATTTATTGTTCTTTGCTATGACAAAAATTGAATAATTTACACTGCAACCTTCACAAATAAAATACTGCGGAAGAAAATAAAATGATAGAAGCTGAGAAATGCTAGCACACACAAAAAATTAACATAATTATTTTTGGACAAAAGTCATCGGAAAACCCCAACTTGAGAAAATCGGTACAAAAGATGAGGGTTTTATTATCAAGCAGTAGTGAGAAATTGAGTACAACTAGATGCCGAAATATGGAAATTGTACAGAGAAAAATTACTGGCAAAAAATCTAGTGAGGAATTTTCCTCACCCCACATGCAATCTCCCGGCTGGACTTGCCTTCAGAAATTCAGCCCTTTGACCCTCTGCGTCAGCCTTTGTGATTCTCTGCGCATCCTGTTGGACGTCTAGCCTCAGATTGGTCTCTGATGAAGTTGTTTTTCTTTCTGCTGCCTGGAAATATGCTTCTTCGGCACTTTGGGACTCCTTCTCGGCCTCTGGAACTGAAAATGTCTCTCCCTCTCAGCAATTCGATCTTGCCTCTAGAGATTGCAAGGTCCTCTCTTGGATCAGATTCTTGCTGGGAAGTGTGAGAACCACTGCCCAGAAATTTCTCACATAGATTTCTCTTCTATTCTGCTGGTTGTATCTTGTACATGAGATTTTACTTAAGATTAATAAAGAAACCCTGATTTTTTGTACTAGTTTTCCTGTATTGGGTTTTTCCGGGGACAATTGTCCAAAAAAAACTGTCATTGTGATTGCACTTGTGCTAGTATTTTTCCTTGCATTTAGTTTCTGCAATATTTTAATTGTGAAGGCTTCAGTAGAATTTATTTTGATATTTGCCGTAGAAACACTGTGAATAACTTATTTTTGAATTAATAAGTAGAATAAATAATATTAGAAATTTTCACAATAAACCCTTGGTCATCCCTGCAAAACAAAGAGTTAGTGGCTGCAAATTGAAAAAGGGTAGATCCAAAAATGCCTTAATAGGCTTGTGGCTACCAAGAAAATCCTCAACAAATTTTATTTGTGCCCAAAAAATTTAAAACCTTATGAGAACCCTTCGTATGAGGCTAGAGTAGCTTTGTGGTGCTTGCGGCCTTCAAAGGAGAGAAGCTAGAGGTCAAATGATTGTCTCAAAGTATGCAGTGGTAGGCTATAAACCCTAGCATTGAGGCTAGGCGAGGGCCTAATCCCTCCCTCTATTCAGATTTCTCTTGATCTCCAAATGCAAGACCTGCAAACACAAATCTTTTCGAACCCTACGCTTCCTCTTCTCTAGACCTACGAAGGACACAAGTGTAGCCACAAAATATATACAAGAAAAAAGCTATAGATACAAGGGTTAGAAAAACATAATCCACAAGTATTTACAAATTTACAAATATTTACAATAATCGAAGCTCTTATAAGTAGATCTATCAATGTAAGTTCCTTAAAATAAGTGAAAGATTTTTAATTTTTATTCGACTAAGAAGCAAGAAAACTCCCTTCAATGCGATCTTATAATGAACCCTTGAGAGTACCACTATGGGTTCTTAGATGCTATGAGCTGAGGAGATGAAGATCCAAACAAGGATTACTCCAAATTCTTGACTTGATTACTTAGCTTATTCAAGCAAGAATTTCCCCATGTCCTCAATACATGATTAGAAAAGATTTTCTACACAACTTCGAAAGATTTTGTTAGCTTCAATAAGGATGGGTTAACACAGCAAAAAGGAAGTCTAGTGTCCAAGCAAGAATCTACTAGATTCACCTAATAAAATGTGTTTCCCAGTCCAAATGTAGGAGAAAACAAGCTACAACAAAACCAGGTGGCTATTGAAATAACAAATTAAAACCTAGTAGAAATCTGAGCCGGGATGACAGTGGGACCTTATATTGTGTGTGCCAATCAAGAGCACATTGCAAGTATCTCAGCAACCCTACCAATTTGATTGTTAACAAGATGTAATGTCCCTTCCTAAATTATTTTGGAATAGCATTTATTTCTACATTTTGGTGGCCAATTTTGGTGAAGACGGGGTCCATTTGATTTTTGATAGAAGACTTAGGAGTTAGAGGCAAGCTAATTTCATTTTATTTTGTTTTGTTAATGATATGTGGGAACCACCCACATAAGAAATATGCACTTCCTAATCCAATGATTAAAAATGCATGAAAGGGAAGAAAGGATCCATGGAATTTATAAAAGGAAGGAAACACACTTCATTTGGCATTCTTGGCTTATCGAATTTGATTCTATTGCTCGAGCTATTTAGCTGGGTCACTTGTTGTTTAGAAAGAGTTTTCCAAGAGGAGAAATCACCCTTTGTTTGGGGGACTTCGAGTGCCACCCTAGAGAGGTTCATCCATTATCACCTGGAGGAGATTGCAAAGAGATTTCTAGCATTTGTATTCAGTTTGCCCCAATAGTGTGTATTTCTGGAGGACGCAGTAGTGGATCTAGTGTGGCCATTGCAACATTCTTCCAGAGGGCTATTGCTGAGAGAAATTAGGAGAAGAATGCTCAATATATTTATTGGCTATTGTGTGAGTTTGAGGGTTGGAAGTGGTAGCAATATTCAGGAGTGATTTTTTAGACTCCGTGGATAGTGCAAAAGAGAGAAACTGGGCATTCGTGGGAGATAGAGTTTCAACCATTGGGGCTATTGCTTGTTGAGAGAAATAAGGAAAGTATTGGTGGAGTTGATTGCTACATTTCAGGAGTGTCTAGGGAGGATTTTGCTAGTGGTTTGATAGACAACGTGCTTCAACAACTATTGGAAAGTGTAGGGCTTTTGGGGGTTGATTTTGGGAGGCCAAAAGCAGACCAAGTCATTTATGGGTTTTTCTTGAGGAGCCTAGATATAAATTTGCAAAATTTTCTGAGCATGGAGGTGGGGTTGTCAGCCATATCTTTGCAATAGACAGTGCAAAATTGTTGGGGACTGCACATTGCCTTTGCGGGTCGATTTTGGGAGGTCAAAATTAGGCCAAACAATTTTTGGGTTTTTGTGGGATTTGCTTGGGGAACCTAGATATAAATTTGTAGAATTTTCTGAGCACTAGACGTGGGATTTTTAGTCATATCTTTGCAGTAGACAGTGCAAAATTGTCGGGGACTATGCAGTGCAGCAGTTAGTGAGTTTATTGTAGCTTTGGGTTGTCATTGCTTCACCTAAGCTTTTCTCGGCTTGCCTTTGAGGCAAGCCAAGGTGCATTCCTTCCATATTTTGTACTCTTGCACCAACTTATAATAAAATGGCTTAGCTGCTTCCATATTTCTTATTGTTCTGGGTTTACTAAATTATTTTAAAATTTATGTGGGAAAATTTTTATTTGCTTGCATATCACTATTTTCCCTATTTTGGAACATTATAGTTGTATCAGAGCATGATCTTGGCCCAACTATGAGTAACCAGTAAGATCATGGAAGATTCAGTTATGTAGGCACAGTAACGGTGAAACCATAGAAAAAATGCATGGCTCAATAGAAATTCAGCGTGCATAAATTTTGGGGTGGAATCCATTGGGACAATGATAGGTTGGCTCAGTTGAGGAGGGTGATAGACCAAACCCATCCTCATCCTTATAGCAAAGACATTAGAGGTACACAGATTGTGGGGATGTATCCTTCTACACCATGTGGGTAAATTGACAGACTCCAAACACCAAATCTCCTCTAAAGTAGCAGACAGGCCAGGAAAAGTGAGAGGGTGAGACTAGGAGGCACTTCTACTGTTGGAGACCTCGCTTTAGATATGAGGGGCCTGAGTAGGATATTGAGCATGAGGCAGAGGACACACGGGCATGTGAGGAGAACATTGGTATACCCAGTGTGGCACAGGAGTCATCATTGTTGGAGGCCTTTTTGATAGCACCAGTTGACACCTTCAGGGAGAGAGTAGAGAAAACACCATAGGGCCATCCATTGATGAGGTGCTAGGAGACACATACATGTCCACCATTGAGGTGACATCCGTTGTTGAGGTATCCATTGATGAGGTATTTGGGGTCGTGACCGAGTTTTCAGATGATAGCAGTGCACGACAGGATGATGATGATAAAATTGGCAACTAGGGCCAAACTCCATGTGGGTCATCTTATTCATGGTTGATAATATTTTTATTAGATTCCTCTCATCAAGAGGTGTAGGATTGATCTAAAGATCATTCAATTACGATAAGTATTTATGGAGATATGAATTTCTTTTGATTATGGAATAATTATCAAGCCGACCAACAACTCATGTAGGCTCGGGAACCCAACAGTCGCATCTATTCATCATCAAGACTTGTGCATAAATACAGGAGGTATTTTCCTCATTTGGACACACCCATCTCATGAAATCTCTCTCTCTCTCTCTCTCTCTCTCTCTCTCTCTCTCATGCGTAGAAAAGAGGCTCTTCTCCTACTGCACAAAAAGAGACTCTTCTCTCACACGTGTGGAAAGAAGGACACAGATTTAGGGCTTCAATTGCAGAGCCAAAGTTTGACCAGCGTTGACCATCAGTCTACCTCTCAGAACTGCACTGTAGGTTATCCCGACTCTTTGTGGAAGGCCGCATTTTTTGGTGAAGGAATCAAGCTGATCTGATAGTCGGTTTGCAAGATATTGTCTGCCCTAGTTTAGGGCTGATCTAAGCTTTGTTGTTGCTGGTGTAAATCAGATTTATGTACTATTTCTCTCTGCTGAATTATTGAAGATAAAAGAAGATTTGATCAAATAGTTTCCCCATATTGGGGTTTTTCCCTGGCTAGCCACCACATCTTGTGTCTCTTGTCTTGGCTTGTTTTCTGTCGATCGTTTAATGTTATATCTGCACTTTACTTTGTGTACATGTGATTGCTAATCTGTGATAATAATAAGAAAGATAAGTAAACTACTCTAAGCATATAACATACCATCATGGTACTAGAGCTAAGGTGAAGACAAAGCCTGAGCAAGAGCAAGAGTAGTCATCGAAGAGAAGATTGGCAAGGCTATACTAAAAGAACTATGGGGTCCTCAACACTCCTCCCTGCTGAATACAAGCTCCATGAGAAGTTTGACTATCACGGATGGAAGATGTCTCTCGATCTGACCTTAGAAGATCAAGGAGTGTTGGACCATGTGAGAGGCAATATTGTTGAGCCTCCATCAAATGCACCCGCTGCTGCCAGGAACAAATGGAAAAACGTTGAAGTCAAAACAAAGAAGATTATCCGGGACTCTATCGACAAGTGCTTGGTGGCCTACATCTATGAGTTGAACACCTCCAAGGAAATCTACGATAGATTGGTGAGTTTATTTAAAGTTAATGATGCAAATCAAGTTTTATTCCTTAGAAATAAGATGAAGGAAATCAAGAAGGCCAAAGATGAGAGCATGCAAGCATATTTCTTAAGAATCACTGAGATCAAGAACGATCTCATATCTATTGGATAAATTATTACAGATAGGGAAATGGAACTCTGAACCCTTGGAGGATTACCATCCGAATGGTATGTGTTCAGGACTACTCTTCTCAATAATAATGTAATTCCTAGTTTCGAGGAATTAATGGCAAGATGCATTCAAGAAGAAACAAGGATAGAAGAGAAAAAAATGCCCATGCCTAAAGGGCCTCTTGCTTCCTTTTCTTCTCATGCTAAAAAAGGAAATAATTCCTGGACTAAATAAAAAACAAAGGTTGGACCTAAGGGTGGAAGAAAAGGACAATGTTACATTTGTGATAAACCGGGTCACTATGCCAGGGAATTCCCTGATAGAAGGAACTCTCAACAGGACGACGATCAAAATCCCTCTCATGACAATCAAAGGAATGGTAAATCTAATAGCAAAGGTAAAAGGAGTGTTGGAAATCAAGGAAGAGGACAACCATTCAAGAAGGCTAGAAATTCCAGGTATGAATCTAACACTGTTGACAATAAATAGGATGGATATTATCTACTAGCTGCTCTATCTACCTCTACTCATCCGGACTCACTGGGAAATTGGCTTATTGATAGTGGTGCCTTAAGGCACTTCACTGGTTACAAAGAAGTTCTCCATAATCTGATAGAGAAAGAAACTAACCTAGAAATTGTCCTTGGAGATTATATGAAATATCCTATGAAAGGTGTAGGAAATGTCTCTCTTAAAATGAATCAAGTTAATACAATCCACTTATAGGATGTATTATATGTACCTGACCTCAAAAATTACCGGGTGTCCATCTCAGCAATGGAAGACAAAGGCAACAAGATGACCTTCAACAATGACAAGGTACGCGTATGGAAAAACAATGTTAAAGATGCATTTACTCTTGGGTTTCATGTTGATTCATTATATTAGGTCGGTGGAAGTCTGCTAGATGTCATGTCTTGTGACACATCTCTTCAGTCCGAACATTGGCATCAGAGGTTTTCCGACCTTCATTATAAAGCTCTACCCAGTGTAACACAAATGGTGACAGGGATGCCCGAATTCCGAGTAGAGAAAGAAGGTGTATGTCTGGGATACGGAAAAGGAAAGCTCAAAAGGGGACCATTTCCTTCAAGCCAAAGCAAGACCTCTGATATATTACAATTGGTTCAGTTAGACATATTTGAGGCTGGAATTAAGAGGGAGGCTACTACACCATATACTCTTGAACAGAATGGTGTGGCCGAAAGGAAGAATCGTACGATTATGGAAGCTGTCTGTGCCATGCTCCATGATCAAAGACTTCCAAAGTTTCTATGGGCTGAAGCTACAAACACCGCCATATATGTAACAACACCCCATGTGAATGAACCCATGGATCCTGTTGATCCACCTGAGACTTCCTCTTCTAGGAATAGGCCCTCTTAGCTTAGGGGGCTATTCGATGATGCTGAAGGACACACTGCACCTTGAGGAACCTTCCATGAAAGTAAGAAATCTAACAGGTATCAGGGATACCTGGCCAACATGAGCACAATCATACAAAATGAGCCTTCATCATTCTCAAATGTTGTCAAGCATCAAGTATGGAAGGATGCTATGACTAAAGAATATGAGTCTATTATGAAGAATGATGTCTGGGAAGTAGCTCCCAGACCCCAAGACAAGACAATTGTCACTTCTAAATGGCTTTACAAGATAAAGCATGCAACAGATGGAAGTACATAAAAGTATAAGGCTTGTTTTGTCGCTCGTGGCTTCTCTGAGAAGGAAGGTATAGACTATGACGAGATATTTGCACCTGTTTCTAGATATACCACCATCCGCTCGATCATAGCCCTTGCGGCTTCACAAGGATGGAACCTACATCAGATGGATGTCAAAGACCGCGTTCTTGCATGGTTCGATCAAAGAAGAGGTCTATGTGGAGCAACCTTAAGGACTCGAGATTTATGATCGAAAATCTCATGTATGTAGGTTGAAGAAGGCTCTCTATGGGATGAAGCAAGCACCCTGAGCATGGTATGAGAGGATCGATAGCTACTTGATGAAGCTGGGATTCACTAGGAGTGAACCTAATCCTAACCTTTACTTAAGGTTGAAGATGACAAACCTCTCATACTAGTGTTGTATGTGGATGACCTCTTTCTAATAGGTATGTCATGCGGAAAGAGTTATTTTTGTGGACAAACCTAACCTCCCTAGGAGGCTAAGACTCTCTAGTGACAAACAAACCAA
>APFE030891719.1:8376-56628 GCA_000404065.3 Pinus taeda
ACCAAGTGCTCTTCTTTTTGATGCTTGTCCCCCAGTAGAAGTAGAACTCTCAAATGGAAATTTGGTGGTGGCTTTCCTCAAAAATGGAAGGGGGTCTTCATTCTTGGGTTATTTTGGTTTTGAAGCGAGTGCCACATGTTCCATACCAACATTGGCCTCCTTTTCCAATTCTTTTCTCTTTTGTGAAGTAATAGCTCTACAAGATCCAATCCCACAACCAGGTATAGCCAACAAATGTGATTTCACACTGTAATATGTGCTTTTGAAAGAAATGTTACAAAAGTTGCATTTCCATTGCACATTGCCTCCTCCCTTTCCCTTGTTGTTTGGCCCATCCTCTCTTGTGACATATTTCCACAAGGGATATTTATCATTGTCTTTAAGCCCTCTTCCCTCAACATTACTTGCAGCAAACTCTGATGATATTGGGAGAGGAGGGGCATCTCTACCCATGACATTCTTGCCCTTCCTTTGCCCCCTAACTGTTGCCTTTGATTGAGCCATGAACACTGTTACCTCAACCTGTAAAAAAAATGAACAAACTGTTGTAAAAAATTAAAAAATGCAAAAAAATGAACAAACTGCTGTAAAAAATGAACAAACTGCTGAAATGCCAGTCTTAGAACAGAGACAATACACATAAATTCAAGGTTACAATACACATAAATTATAATTAAATTATTAAATAGACTCCACTGTTCACCTCTGTTGGCCTCACACATCTCATTGCTACGTTTCCATTAAAAATAATATGAAGGGTTAATAAATCCTCTATGTTGCATTTAAAGTTTCAACTTTCAAGTCAACTAAGGTCTGTGACAACACTGACAAGTGACAACTACAAGTAACCTTATGAGTGCTCCTAAAACTGCTTTAAGTCTTCTTCAAAGGCTGCTCAAAGAATATCAAGTTTGTGCATTACAAAGGGACTCCAAAACTGTTCCAAGTCTGCTCTTAACTTGGTTTGAGCAACTTAGTCAAGGTCACAACCAACTTAGACTTGACAACAATCTTCACTTCTTAATTTTAAACATCTTTTTTGACGGCTTTAAGCAACAAGCAGCATTGTCAATATTGAGTTTCGCTCACTTTGACGTGTGCTACTGCTCACTGCTATGTTGTAACTTGGCATTGAAAATAATTTGAAGGGTCATAGACTCATATATGTTATTAACTTATTTGTTAATAATAAATATTTTAAAATAATAAGTTATGATTCATAAGTAGTATCTCGTGTATCTATCTTAGTATACAAAGATGTTAAAGTTCCAAACCATTTTATTATATCCTTGTCTGAGTTCAATGCTGTCCGGAGTGGATATAATAGTAGCTTCCAAGAGTAGCGATGAGAACACGACTAGTTTATCAACATTCACCTTCCAATTACTTATTCAGATAACCTAGTTTTTGAGTGGGCTATGATAATTATTAATAAGTTAATAACCTATTTTTTGAGTGGGCTATGAGTAGGTAGCAGTTAGCACTTTTACTGACTTGCTTGCGGCTGCATGAGTTCCTTCTAAACTTGATGAATGTGTCAAATATTTTGACTTTCATGAGTAAGTTATAACTTATCAAGTAAACCATAACAATTGTTAATTTATTGGCTGTTGCTAATCTGTAATCTCCAAGTAGGCGATTGATGTGATATCTGGGCAGTGGGCAATGATCTCATTGATCAATCGTTTGTGTCCAAGGCATACAATCGTTTGAGTCTCAAACTGTTCTGTGTATACAGGCCGAGACCTATAAAAGCCAATAAAAAAGAATCTCTGCTATCATGCTATGCAAGGTTACAATAACTTAATACTAAATAGTTACCAACTTACCTGGTGGACACTGGACTGGTGGTCGATTCTCCTTGCTGAGAGTCTGCTCCTCGTTGCAACAACACAATCACTTGCCAACAGCACAAATCACTTGCAAAATGAAACTATTAACGAGCAAACACGCCCTTTTCATACCCACGCTGGGCTTAGCGAGTCCTGGAAACAGGACACGTTTTTCAAAATCGCAACACACTCTTCAAAATCGTGACACGTCCTCGGACACGACGTGTCATAAAGGGACACGACGTGTCATAAAATTTGGACACGAATCCGTACCGAATCGTGTCGGATTCGCTGGATTCGCGATTCGAGGGGCCTCTAGGGCGAACCCGATGATCTAGATTAGGAGAGGGTTGCATTGAAAAGCCGCAGTGCAAGACAGAGATTCGAGTCACAAGTGCAGGTTTAGCAAAATTCGAATACATGTGTTGAGTGTCGAACTATTGCCCTATTTCCTAAGTTGAGTTGATTTTATTTGAGCTTGTTATTTCTCAATGCCGAATTGATAGCCTGTATGCGTGGTCGACTATTCGATGTAGGCGAAATTTACCATTAGCGCAAGGTTAAGTGGAACCGGAAAGTGGGAAGGCTGCAACAATTTGAAGTGAGGGGCCACAACAGGGAGTAAAGATTGAATTACTACAAAGAAAACACGACATCCTGGTAGTAGTAGTTCAAGGATCAATTCCTGTAACGACAAGTCCAAGATATGATCTATTGAAGCACTGGTACATTAGGAGTTGAGTGTCTATGATAGCAAAGGCTGAGACTTGGATTGTTGGGCAATTGATTTGAAGGGATTCAGAATAGAGCATGCTCTAGATCTAATAAACTTATTCCCTATTAAAACCAGTTGGTAATTTAATGTTTAGGTTGCATGTCATCTTTATGTAAGCAAGAACTTCCAATTTTGCTAAATACTGTTTACAAGTAAACTAATTAACTTAAGACGATTGGAATAACACCTTTGCTCTACAAATGATTGATGGCAATAAGATTGCCATGGTTATTAACATACTTACGAGTTAATCTTAAAGGAACGACTACAGGGTCCCAAAATCCACTGAAAAGTAATAGGAGCGAAGGTAGTGTTCAAACTGCTTTTAACATCAAATTTAGTGTCTTGTTGGTTAGAAGATGGAGTTTTTGCAACAACTTTTTATTGCAGGAGACAAGCTTGGTGGTTGGTTTCCATCAAAAGATACCCTCTTAGCTCACCATATAAGTTGCCAAAATGCCTACACAGGGTGGATTAGACGCCTTCCCAACTGATGCAAGCAACTATGGTTCCAAAAGTGACTTACTAGGGTGGGCATATGTTACTGAGACACGAGGATAAGGAGGTATGGCTTGCTGTTGCAGATTGTTTAAGTGAGCTTCTAAGGCTTACATCTCCTAACATTTCGTATAAGGAAGATACCATGTGGGAATTCTTGCAATTGATTGTTGAAAGTTTTGGCATGTTAGGGGAGATCAAAAGTCATTCTCCTAGCAAAAGTGCTAAGATCGTAGAATTAATGGTGAAGGTGAGATCATGTGTTATCATGCTTGATTGAGAATGTAATGATATTGTCCTATAGATGTTTCATCATTTCCTCACTACCATCAGTAAGGATCATGTCACAACTATCCAAGATCACATGAAGGCCATCATGATTGCTATTATTGATGAAAGTGATGTTATTTTCTACCCTATAGTATCTTTGTTGTTGGATGTTATGGAATGTTGAAATTTCTAAGTCTAACACGTTAGAAATTCTTCGTGCATTATCTGGTTTATTTCACCTACTTGTTTATTCCTTAACAAGTTATTTAACCATATAAATACTGAAAATAAACACAAGTGCAGTGTCAACTCATCTACAAATCATTAGCTGAAATAACAGACAAACACACAAGGGACATTGTTATTTTTGGACAATCGTCCCCGGAAAAACCGAACTTGGGAAAACTGGTGCAACAGTTTTGAGGGTTTTATTATTAAGCAGCTTTCTTGAGTACAACTAGGGTGCCAAACTGGCTCACCCAACATAGATATCTATCTGGCAGTAATAACTCTCTTGGGAAGTAGATATTCAAGAAGTCTGCTCCACGAAAATCCTTCCAACGCTTCTCCAAGGCTTTGCGTCAGCCTTCATTGCCTCTGCGTAGCTCTGAAACCCCATGCGTCAGCCCTCTACTGGTCTGCGCTGGCTCTCTGGCCTTCTGCGTCACCCACGCAGGCCCTGCTAGCCTCTGTGCAGTCTCTATGGCCGTCTGCGTGGCTCCTCCTGGCTCTACGTAACCTTTTCAATCATTGCGCTGGCCCTCTGACACTATCTCTGCCTCTCTGCTATGCACTCACTGCCCCTTGCTGCAACTCAGATCACTTGTTCGAATTTTTTCAGCAAACCCCGCTCTAGAAAATCAAACTGACTGATCAATCTTGGTGTGTATCTGCAACTAACCCTCAAGTCTCCTCTTATATTTTTCTTGTTGAGTCTTCAACGACTGAGATTAAGTCTCTAATGAACGACTAAGATTAGATTTGGCTTGATCTATGTCATTCAGAACATTCTCACCCAGTTTTATATTAATACCCATTAGTATTTTAATTTCCCCAAGTTTAGATTTAGGAGATATTAATTATTTTAATGGCTCTCTAACTGGGTGGAATTTCCCTAAACCATTTTTGGGTCTTGGAGATCTCATGTGCTTTAGCCTCTCCGCGAATTTTTGTGGCTAGAGCGAACAAATAAGGTTACTTCAACAACTGCTTAAAACTTGGTATATAGTGTGGTCAAACAATGTGAAGGGAAGTTAAAGCCTTGTTTGAGGAGGAGTTGGTTGAGAAGGTTTGTGTGGTTGCACACTTTGTGTCATCTACAAATGCCATCACACAGAAGGATGGGTAGTAGTATGGGCTGAAGTACTGCTTCATTAGGGATATCAGGCAGTTGTCACCATGAACATACGTCGGAAGAGGTTAAAAAGGGCCTTTTAGCGATAAAGGAGAAAACCAGGGCACTAAAGGACAAAATATCACAATAAGATAGTGAGCTTAAGGCATTGGGAGCTAGGAATGCGAGGACAATTGATAACCTTGCTGATATTGAGAGACAATTGGGAATGATAAGGAGGCAGCGACAAAAGTCACTCTTGAGTTGTGGAGTTGCCCCTTCAACAGTACAGAGAAAGGGCTTGTGACATATATGAGCGGTTATTGATGCATAAGATTGGGATCAATGAGGAAATGAGAACCCAATCTTGTAGGATACTTCCACTGGATGGCAAACACATTGGGATACAAGATTAAGAGATAGAACTTTGTCATATTATCATCCCAATTGTAATCAGAGTAGCACAATGTCAGCATGGTTGTATTTTGTAGGAGTTGTCGATGGCTAGTGGAAGAGACATTCTGTTGGAGATCATGGACTCCAGACTATTAGTTTTTGTAGCATCAGACAGGTGTTCTAGTCTTGACTTTGGTCAGAGAGGCTAAGAAACACAAGAAGTCTAGAACCCAAAAATCATTTCTAGAAATTCCACCTAGAGACGACTTAATTAAATTAATTGATAAATAATTAAAAATGCCTACGTCTAACTTAGGGAAATCAATTAATTAATGAGAATTAATTGAGAAAGGTCAGAATTCTCAAGAAACTCACATGGATCAACTCATAGATGATCTTAGCCGTTGATGAGGATTTAATCATAGCCATTAGTGAGCCAACAAGAAATTATAAGAGGAGGTCTATGGGGTCGGAGCTAGATACACTTGAGATCGCTTTTCCTTGGTAGATTGAGCTATCCAGCAACAACGGTTGAGTAGGGAAGAGGAGTTCGAGCTAGAGGGGAAACATAGTTAGTGAGGGGCAGAGACAATGATTACAGAGGAAGATTTCCAGTTTTAGAGAGGGAGTGAGAGGAGGCTAAGTTTATTCTCCACGAGGTTGCGTAGGGGCTTGCATAGAGCCTCATAGAGGCAGTTCGATTTGGTTGAGAGGTAGGTTGTTTCTTGTGTCGGAGGCAGTGAAGATTTCCAGAAGGTCTAGTTAGTGATTTCTAGCAACAGCTACAGGCAGAACGATTGACTTAGAGACAATTTCAGAGGAGTGCGAGTTTGTCCTGTGCAAGGACGATGTAGAAGTCCAACGTAGGGGTTTTTTTGGATTAGATTTCTGTGGCCAATTTGGGCCAGGACTACTTGTGGAGGAGGGTAAAATTCCCTCAATAATTTTGCGGGATTTTCTTGTTGAGGATTGCTAAGTTTTGGCATTCAGTTGTACTCAAATTTTCACTGTTGCATAATAATAAAACCCTCATCTGCTGCACTGGTTTTCCCGCATTGGGTTTTTCTGGGCACATTCGTCCAAAAATAACTGTGTCAAAATTATTGTTTGTGTGCTTTATATTTTTTAGTTTTCAACATTGTATTTTTGCAACATTTTTTATTGCGAAGAAATTGAAGTGTGATTAATTTGTTATTTTGTCGTAACAAAATAAACTGCATAATTTATTCAGTTAGAAGAATTAATTCCAGTTGCTGCATTCCAAGGAAAATTTCACATGCATCAGAGCTAGGTTGATCGGACAAGAAGCTCAAAAGTGGAAAGGAAAAGCCTTCCATATTTAGAGGGAGTCTGGCAGTTCGATTTCCAGGTTTGCGCAAAGCCAACCAAGCAGTGCAAGGGTTCAATTTTCCAGTGGCAGGTTGCAGGAAAAATTTGAATTGCTGAGGAGCAATTCCAGTAAGGGAGTAGGTGAGTAGATTGGTATTTTTTCGCAAAGTAGATTCTTGATTTGGGCGTAGTTATTTTTGCAGTTGCAAAATCAACGTTGGGTGGAAGAGAAATTGTCCACACCGAGGAATTTTTTCTCAGAGGGTTTTTAGTTTTAGTTTTGAAGGAAATCCAAAATGTCTAGCCGCAGAGGCAAAACCAGCAGGTACAACTGTGCATTCTAGAAAGGAGTGCGAATAACATAGCAGACAACTAAGTAGGAGAAGGAGGAGATTGTGGTTTATTTTTTTCTAGTTTTTGAGTTTCGTAGTGTAATGTTCCAAACTTGAACAAACAATGATATACAAAATCCAATTCGATTTATGCACAGAAAAATTAAACGATCAACAAATACTTACACACAATAGAAATGAGAACTAGCTGAGCCATTTTATTTATTAATGGAGCAATGTACAATAGTGTCGAAAGAGAACCCGGGCTTGCCTCAAGGGCAAGCTAGACAAAACCTGGGTGTCAATAGTAATCCCAAATGGTAGAAAGCAATTGTGCCTCTAAAGCTTTGCGCCATCTCCCAGTAACAACAACTGCTGGTTGAAAGGAGCTGCAAGAAATTTTGCCTTCGGTGCTCGGAAAATGATGAAACTTCAACCACAAGCTCATTGGCCGAAACCCACAAAAACCCATACAGGGTTTGGCCTGAAATCAACCACCCAAATTCGACCTCCTTTATGGTCTACGCCCTCCAAATAACTCCAGCAATATGGCCTGCAACAAATGGCCACAAAGACTTTCTACAAGCTTTGGAAAGGAAGCAATCTTCACCTTGAATAACAACTCCAACCTCCACGACAAAGCTTAGCCTCAAGGGCTGATACGCTACCCACCAAATGAGCTGCCAAACACTGCTGCTGCGTTGGCCTAGGTAGTGCGAATGTCACACTGCCGAGCGTGGAGCTCAATCAACTCCCAAACTCCCCCCAAGGGATGACAATCCTCCTTAGCCTCTCCTCCAGAAAATCTCATAACAAAACTCCATTGCTTAGCTCCACAAAAAATTCAGCATCCTCTCTCACTGCGTCCTCCATAAATAGTGCGAATGTCACACTGCCGAGTGTGGAGCTCAATCAACTCCCAATCTCCCCCCAAGGGATGACAATCCTCCTTAGCCTCTCCTCCAGAAAATCTCATAACAAAACTCCATTGCTTAGCTCCACAAACAATTCAGCATACTCTCTCACTGCGTCCTCCATAAATACGCACCACCTGGAAGGAAATGCTACTGTTGGAAATCACAATGTGAATCTCCTGCTGAAGAAATGAGAGAAACCTTCCTATGGTGGCACTCGAAGTCGCCCAAAAAAGGGTGAGCTCTTCGCTTGAAGAACTCGTGCTAAACAACCAGTGACTCGACTAAGCAGCTCGAGCAACCAAGAGAAATCAATATACACTCGTGAATGAATAAGAAGAGGAGAGCTGCCCTCCTTATATAATTTTCCCAGGGAACTTTTCCTCCATTTTGTCCACCATCATGGGCCCCAGTTAACCAACACCATGCAAAAGTTATCTCCCCTCCATGCATATCGAACTAGGGAGTGCGTAATTCCCTAGTGAGGGTGGCCCCCATGTGTAACATAACTACAAAACAAAACATCTTCTCCTAGTCTAATCTCTTAATAACATCGAATGGCGTCCACTAACTCCAAAACTAGCCCCATAATACAAAATTAAATATTGTCCCAAAATGATTTAGGAAGGGACATGACATGTAGATTTTGCAGCTTTGTAGAGATGTCTATACGAGATTGCGAGAAGAGGCCATGCAAGTTAGCCAGAATGCAGATCTGGGTAGTAGATTGATATCCAGTTAATAGAGATAGCCGTTGGAGGAAGTATGAGTTATCCAATGCGAGTTGCAAAGCGAAGAAAGGTCCCAGCCAGGGACTAGACTTGAAAAGAGATAGTGGGGCACTAGATTCAAGAGGAGTATGAGACTCTAACGTGCTAGTGGGGCAGGGTCCAATGCAGTTGCAACAAGGAGATCAATTGAATCAGTTCCAGATTGTTGTAGTGGGACCATCACCCTTGCTACAGGGGCCCACAATATCATAGTAGCATGTTTAGTCTTAGCAGGTGCAGTCAATTATTCAAATGACTACTGAATGGCTAGTTGCAGTCAATACTCGAGAGACAGTTGTAGAACTAGTTGTAGTGCATAAGCAGTGCAAATTACCTAGTTGCAGGATGTAGGTGAAATCCCAACGAGTAGAGATTTCTAGCACAAAGCTACACACTCCAGTTTCCAATACAGGAGGACAGTGCGAGTTGCCAGGAGGAAGTAGAGGGATTTCCCATAGGGAAATCGAGACTTAGACGGAGTCTAGTTTCAGAGGGAGAAACCCTATGGAAGCTAGTACTTCTGGATCTGGGGAGATTAGACACATTATTGCAGTAGTTGTAGCAGCAATGCGAAAGTATCAACAAAGCAGTAGTAACAATTGTATGAGTAGATCAAATTTTGCTTTGTATGCAACAATGCCTCCAAGAGAGAGGTGGGGAGACATCGAGATCTAGACTCTAGAGTTGTGCAGAGTTGGGCAGGATCCTTCGAGGAGAGCATCAAACATGTGTTTTCTCTTGGATCATTAGCCTTGTTACGGGGGCCCACAATGTTCAGTAGCGATGAATCAATGTTCAGGATGGTGCAGTCAGATGTTAAAGGACAATGACAGTCAGATGCTGAAGTTTGCAAAGCAATTGCAGTCTAGATAGATACTTAGTGGATAGTGCAGAGGATAGTAGTAGTTAGAGACTCCGGAAGCAGTTGCAGAGCCACTCTAGTGACATAGTTGATTCAAAGATTGGTTCTTATTTGCAGTAGTTGAAGCAACAACAACAACAACATGAGATCAATTGCAACATAGTGCAAAGTTAGCAGTAGTATAGGGTGTACAGTGTAGTGTCAACAACAACATAGATGCAGGTTGGCTCAGCTCATAATAACAAATAAATTAGAGTTGTGCAGTGGCTTGGTTGGTATTGGCAAGTTGCCAAGTTGTCAGACGTCAGCAACGTGCATGGGAGGATGTTATGAGACAATAGAATACCTTCCTTGCTAAGAGGGAGTGTTAGTTTTTGTAGCATCAGACAGGTGTTCTGGCCTTAACTGTGGTTTTAGGCTAAAAAACACAAGAACTCGAGAACCTAGGAATCATTTCAGGAAATTCCATCTAGAGATAGCTCAATTAAGTTAATTGATCGATAATTAAAAATTCCTAAGTCTAACTTAGGGAAATTGATTAATTAATGGGAATTAATTGAGAAAGATGAGAATTCTCTAGAAACTCACATGGATCGACTCATAGATGATCTTTAGCTGTTGATGAGGATTTAATCATGGCCGTTGGTGAGCCAATGAGAGATTATAAGAGGAGGTCGACGGGGTTGGAGCTAGACACACTTGAGATTGATTTTTCTTGGGAGATTAAGCTGTCCAACAACACTAGCTGCGTAAGGAAGAGCAATTTGAGCTAGAGGGAAAGCAGAGTTAGTGAGGGGGGTAGAGATAGTGATTCCAAAGGAAGATTTCCAGTACCGGAGAGGCAGTGAGAGGAGGCCGAGTTTATTCTCCAGGAGGCTGCGCAAAGCCTCATAGGGGCAGTTCGATTTGGCTGAGAGGCAGGTTGTTTCAGGTGCCAGAGTCTGGGAAGATTTCCAGAAGGTTTGGCCAGTGACTTCCAACGGTTTGGCCAGTGACTTCCAACGACATCTATAGGTAGAATGACTGAGTCAAAGGTAGTTCAGGAGGAGTGCAAGTTTGGCCTATGCAAAGACTATGTAGAAGGTTGTCACAGGGGTTTTTTCAGAGCAAATTTCTGTGGCTAGTTTGGGACAAGATTGCTTGTGGAGGAGGGTAAAATTCCCTCAATAATTTTGCCAGAGTTTCTTGCTGAGGATTTCCAAGTTTTGCCATCCAGTTGTACTGAGATTTTCACTACTGCATAATAATAAAACCCTCATCTGTTGCACCGTTTTTCCTGCGTTGGGTTTTTCCGGAGACATTTGCCCAAAAATAAATATGTCAAAATTATTGTGTGTATGCTTTAAATTTCTCAATTTGCAACATTGTATTTCTGCAACATTTTTTATGGTGAAGAAATTGCAGTGTGATTAATTCGTTATTTTGCTGTAACAAAATAAACTGCATAATTTATTCAGCTAGAATAATTAATTACAGTTGCCGCATTTGAAGGAAAATTTCATACAAATGTGTTATAGTTGCAGTTAACATCTCTTGCAACAAAGATCCTCGACAATTAGACTGGAGGGAGATTATGATTGGTACCCTATCAAGTGGGAAATTTATAGGACATTTCTAGTCAAGGGTTCAACGCAACAAGAGTGTTAAGGTATTAGGGATTCCCTCTGTGGCAGTGGGATCCGAGTGGGTCATTCCATTATATGGCAGAGTTTGATCTACCTATTTTGCAGTGGGATCCAGGTGGGTCATTCCATTGTATGCCATCGTTTGATCTCCCTATTTGATAGTGGGATCCAAGTGGATCATCCAATCATATGGCAGGGTTTGACCAAGCATGGGAGCAAAACTAGAAGGGAGGAGAAAACACTATAGCATAAACTTTTCCCAAGAGATTATCATCATACATACTTACAGGAATTCATGTTTATTGGATTTCTTGTTGGTTGGGGAAAGATTCCAAGGACAAGTTTACTTGTGAGTACTGGAGGTTAGAGATTCTACTAGTGGTTGTTGGACAGGATGATGAAGATAGTGGTTGAAGCAAAGGTAGGGGCATTGAAACTCAGGTTCCTGGCAACAGATTTCTAATTTTGCAATTATATTAGATTAGAGCAACAGAAGCTTCAAGCAAGTATGATGGGGGATTCGGTAGCAGGTATACCAGTGGTGTAGGGTGGTAGTTATAGTTTCAAGATGGTTGACCAAATGATGAAGCTTACGATCCCATTGGAGTAAAACATTTCATCATGTGACAGCCAACATAGTGTTTAGAAATTATCAGAGCAAGGGGGCAACGAGCAACTCAACATGGGAGAATTGTTTCAAAGTTGCTTCAACCTTGTGGGAAGACTAGTAGCAACAATTTTGTCAGAGAATATGTACTCTAGGAAGCTGTGTGAAGCAGAACAAGGGAACTACTTGTAGTCTAGAGATAGGAGTAAGCAACAGGCATGGGGTAAGCCAATGGGGGCAAAGCTTCCAACACGGGATAATTCATGGAGAGAATATTGGGTAGCAGATAGAACATGGAGTGACCATGTTCATCATCACATTATCAGTTGGTATTTTTGGTGGGTGAGGTCATTTCCCGTGATTTTATCTCCTGAAAGTAACCTCAGATCGAACATGCCATGACAATTATATTTGCGAGATTTTATCTTAGGAGGCCTTCTAGTTGCATTTGGGATATCGAAGCATCCTTGCTTAATTCCGAGGGATGGTGCAAGGTACGCTGGAGAAGGGGATCATGAGGAGCTATAATCTTCATTCTTATCGGGAATTTTTGGGGAGCATGACCTACACCTTTATGACATGATAGAGTGTGGTAGGATTGGGATGATATAGGAATTGTGTAAGGAAGCATTCTGTAGACTGGTGTGGAATCCTGGTATTGATATTGGAACTGCTTAGGGTAAAGCAATTTCAGGGAGGAAGGATTGTAATGCCCCTTTTTCCGGGCATTGGGAAACAAAGACTAACTCAGTAGGCTAGCCATTCCCATAGGCTACAGATTAAAAATAATAACTAATTAGTTAACTAAAAAGCGACTAAGGAAAAATAATATTATAAGTCACTTTATTAAAAGAAGAAAATGATCCATGGTATTTAAATTTTAAATAGCCATCTCAATAAAAGGGAAGGAGGAGGTCATTCAAGGGTGTGATTGAATGTTTGGTGACTTGTTTTTCTTGGAGCTTTACGTCAGGGTTTGTAACCTTGAGAGTAGATCTTCTTCGCCATTGAAACTATCCTCCCTAGGGATCAAAACTAGTTTTGGTGCTGAAACATCCACTCTAGCTAGTCAAGAGGGAGAACCACTTTAGGTCCTTCGTTGGTGCTTAGTGAGGAAGGATGAGATTTTGAGGTGTCTTTATAGAAGGCTGAAGCAGCACACATTTTCAGACAGGGAAGTCCAGCCAGAAGAGGTTTCCGAAAAGGACCAAATTACTCCAGCTTATCTATTTGTCAGGTTTCCTTTCAAAATAAATCTGATGTAATTTTCCTCTTAGTGTTATAAATAAATAACTGGGGGTTGCTGTGGAATTTGTCTACAAGCTCTGTGATTATTGTCTTTATATTTTATTTAAATATGTTAAATTCTTTGCGTAAATTATTGTGTGCCTTTTCTGAAGAAAACTTCATAGAGAAACTTCTGGCAATCTAAATGAATAAATAAAGGGAACATTAAACAGAAGCTTGGGGACAATATTCCATGTTTGATATAGAAATTTCAAATAATTGAAAGTGATAGATTTGGAAAAAATCAAATAAGCATTCATATGTTTATCGCTTTTGAAAGAATGATATGGTCATGAGTAACATTGGTGAAAATATTTGACTCTCTTGGGAAATTTAACAGATTGAAATTTAATTGATGGTTAAATCTTTGTTGGTATTGCAAATGCCTTGGTATTTTTCTTTTGATTATACAAATAAAAGTAAAATAGCATGTTTGTAACCAGTGTTGCAAATACTGCCTATCTATCATGATATTTCACAAGTTATTGATCTTGCTGATACTCTTCGCCTTATTATTTGATGTTTTTGAATATATGGCAATTGTTTGAAAATATTGTGATATATTGTTAATATATAGCAAGTAGACATAAATAAAATATGCCAAGGGTGTGATAATTTTGCCTATAAAGCCTGACCAGTAGTTTTGCTCATTTTTTGCTTTCTCCCCATGTCAGTTTTCTTTTCATACTTGTGTGGCAATGTGCTTATTTAATGTTGCTGTTGCTTTAGATTTTAAAAATTGAATATTCTTGTATTTTTCAATTTGCTGATATTTTCCCTTCCAAGAAGTTTTGTTCTGAATCCTTGGTGATGTACTACCCGAAATGATATTTGCAACATCGCTTTTAATTTCTGTGATTTACAATATATATGTTAAAGCTAATCGAATTCTGGTTTTATGTCAAATTTGTTCTGTATGTCAGTTGATTGTAATAGGATGATCGTTGATAGCCTGGCTTTCTTGTTTTAATTTTTCAATACTCACATGCATATTATATAATTATATTTGTTTTTTTTAATCATTTGTTCATTGTGGTAATTTAATACATTTATGTGTTAGATTGCTCCAATAAATAGCTTTTGTAGGCAGATTGAATCAATGTGGGTAGATCAGTCTTCTATGATATGGAAAATAAAAAGAGAGACACTTACAAAAGATGCCAGAGAATTAACATGTGCTGTGGAAGAACATGCTACCAAGAAAGCATGTGGGATGGAAGAACTTGGTGCTAAGAAATCATGTGGGATAAAACTTGGTGCGAATAAAGATGCTAGTGGGCATTTTGTTCGTCGTATCATTTCAAGCAAGGACCTTGGTGTTGTCCTTGTTGGCATTCTACAGGTATGGTTTTTAAATTCAAAATGTAAATTGTTTTTCCTTTTTTGATTATTATTATGATGGCTCATTATGGTTACTGGGGACACTTATTGGTCTATCAGACTCTATCTTAATGTTGGGGATCTTGGGTAATGATTAATAATCTTGTTTATCATTGATGATGCTAGGTATAACCAGAATACTTGAATTCATTAGGAAATGACGTTTGTAAATTGGTATGTAGATTTATTCATGCAATACATACTATCTTGAATAATTGGTATAATGTATAGATTATTGCTTATTATATGTGGATTGCATGGAAATTGCTACTCTTTGACACATTAACCACGTGGGAATCGATGCATGTCATTTTTTGCTTGTTATAGCTTATTATTCATAGATGTGGCCATTATATGATTCCTTGGATGGGCATGTATGCTATGGGAGTGCACCCATTTAGAATTGGTAAAGTGCTAGTTCTAATTTGTATAAAATCTCCAGGATGCTATTTCACAAAGCCCTCATAAGTTAAGGCATGAATTCCTCTAATTGTGATGACAACTAAGACAAAATTAAGGCTTAATCCAAAACAGATATAGCTGAGATAGGCATCAAAACACATAAGTGGAATTATAGGGTGTCAAGAAGGCCATGAACATAATCTGAGAAGACCATCATTTGTGTCCGTTATCCCAAATCACACATAAGAGCTTGAGCTGCTATTTGCATGGTTTTGTCCTGCTCCATCCAGTCTCGAGAATGTAGCATTACCCAATTTGGGGTTAATAAATGTTTGAAAATCAATTCCTTAATGTGGTCGAATTGAAGCTTGACTGTTCTAGCCTTCTCACAACAGCTCGCATAGCGGCCACATTATTGGAACTTTTCTGTTGCTCCACCCTATTTGCCTCCATCGATTGCACTTGAGTTTACAAGTGGGTTCTCCTTGAATGCTTTTCAATTGCATCTGTACTCTCCCTGAGAATCTCTCTTACATCTCTTATATCTCCTTTAAACTCCTCAAATTCTTTCTGATGGATATGGAAACATAGTCACCTTGCCATGTCAATCAGGGTCTCTTTATAGTTTAACAAAGCACCTTCTCTAGTAACATGAAAATTGCAAGAAACAAGTCTTTCTACACTAAGCTACTCTAATTGTTGGTGGGGTGAGTGGGGGAGGGGGTATATCTTCATGCATACACCAATCATAAATGCTGAAAGGATGAGGTGGTGAAAGAGAATTAGTGTTATGGGGTAAAGGACTGGGCTCTCTTTACCAAGTGGCTTAGAAGGAAGGGGATTGTTAAGGGATAAGAGATTGGGTGGGAGAGTGGCGACGAGGAGACATGAATGTAATCTAGATGTACTACATTGCACTGTTTAAATTTCACATCATGAGCGCAAATCTACACTTGGAACTTAAAACTTATGGGTGAATCTGAAAATTTCTTAAACTGATCTGAGAATTACTGTGGATATTCCACTGGAATAGTTTGTCACAATAGATCTTACGATATTTTGAAATCTTTTATATGCAGTTTATTACCTTTGTTCTCAGATTTATTGTTACTAGCGTAGTGCTCAAAATTATGGAAATAGTTGACATTAAAATGAAAGAAACAAGGAAATGAACACAAAATCTACACAAATGAACACACACTGTGACCTGGGAAACCTAGCTAGAAGGTGAGGCCTATGCTTTGCTTTCTTTTTCTTAGTTAAGAAATGCAAGTACAAGGAAAGGGTGGTCACTATGGAGTTTCCATGGACAACGTGGCTAGAATGGCTGCTACAAAATCTTCTACCTTCTCTTTCCCACTCCTAGATGCTCTGGTCAACTATGGAATAATAAAAATACCAACAGAATAGAACCATTTCTCTACCTAGATGCCCAATATTTAACCTAGTTGGATAGTCATCTAGGGTTAGGTTTAGGTTTTTGCATGCCTGAACCCTTGATTAGTGTTAGGGTTTTGGACCCTCTAGAATCTGCTTGAAAGTCCACTTTTATATGGCCAAATAAGAATGATGGCCTCATACACATTCACAAATTTATGGTGATTGAGCCTATGCGTTGGTTTATAAATTGAATAGTTTTTATTGCATGCATGATCTTTCGGAAAGGGATGGATCTAAATAACAGTGAATCTATTTTAAAATATGGTATCAGGCTTCTGAGGAATCGGGGCGGTTGCAGTTGGTAGATGCAACAGGAGCTGTAGATGTGGTTGTACCAGATTTTGTCCTGCATTCATCTGTGGAACACTTTTATGAGGTTTGTCCTCTTTGTTTTTGTTTATATGTTGCTGTATAGCAGGACTTTAGTTAGTAGTATTCCTAAAATATTCAATACATGTTTCTTTTGTATGGATGTTTACCTTCCATTGTCAGGTAGCCTATTTGATAACTTTATGGAATGGACTTACCAGTGTTATCTCTGATAAACAAACCACTTATAGACTATATTGTGCTTTGGGATATGGATACGGTTTTTTTTTTCGAAAGTCGTTGCAACTTATATCAATCATATAATTGATTATGATTCTTGTGTAGTGGGCATTTAAATGGTGGATGACCATATGGAATTATATGTTGAAATACTGAGCATGCAGGTAGTTTTGCTTGTCATAGATCTAGAAGTGGGACAATTGAATTGAAATTATATAATGTCCATGAATGACCAAAAGTAGGTCAATGGGACTGAAAAGTACAACCTGCCAAAATGAGCTATTGGGGAGGGAAAAAGTCATCTTACAAGAATACAAAAGAAAATCATAGAGCTAAACAACAAGTAGAAAACCCTACAAATCATAGGGAGTGAACTAAGAAGCCAGTCTCAAAGTAGGAAAGGAATAAAAATGAAGAGTTGACGTATATATTCTTGAGAGCCAGGTAATCGCCCTCGAAGAAGTTGTTTCGTAATGGTCGTTGTAGAATGACGTGGATTGTAGAACCCTGTTAACCTTCAGATTTGCTTGTGCAAGTAGAGGGTTAAGAGCTAGCTACCTTTCATCAAGTTGGTAGTCAGAGACAGGTTTCACAGAGATCATAGACATGTTTTCTAGGGATTAGAGTTCATTTTCAGAGGCAACGGCATTTGAAAGTCCTGTTCATCAGTGTTGGGGAAAATTGCTATTTTTTAATCAGTCTTTCTATTTGATAGGAGTATTAATTCAGAGCCTAGAGGTTTTCATGGTAGAAGTGATACACATTTTTGGTATCCTTGCGAGCTAATGATGCCAACAAGCTTTTTTTGGGTGACATGCAAGATGTTGCTATTTTTAGAGTTTGGGTTTCATGGCTTGTATGATGTTTCTAAATATATATTTGGATTCCTTGCGAAAATCAAATCCAATGAGCTTGATTTCATTGAGATGCAAGATGCTGTCATTTTTAGCAGTGCCTATTTTTAGGCGTGCTATATTTGGTAGTGATCCCCTAGCAGTTCCCTACATTTTTGTCTTTCGTATTACTAGGCAGGGTTGCTGATTTTAGCAGGTCTATTTTTGGTCGGTGAGGATGTCGTGATCTTGGTTCCAGTGGAAACATTGTTCTCAAGGTTCTGTATGGCACATGGCAGCATCATTTTCTCAGGAAATCTTAGGTGCCTGCTTGGGTAAATTTGGCAATTGGCTAAAAAATTGGTTGGGTGTTTCAGTTCCATTTTCGGATGATGAGTTGTATTTTTTTTTTATAGGACGTTGCCATCCTTGAAAATATCTTCTGTGATAATTTTGCAAAACCAGAAATGGGGGAAATTATTATTTTAGAGAGGGTGACTTTCTTGACTTGTTTGCATGAGAAGCATTTTATTTTAAAACAAGTAGTTTATTTTTGAAATATTATTCAAGGATCACCTATTTTGGGTTAAGTCAACATCATATAGAAACGGTAGAGAATTCATGGCTGAATTATTTTTATGGAAGGTTGACCTCCTCCTGGATAGCTATCAATGTGGCTGTTAGGTGGTTATTTTTTTAAAGGAACAGATACAGGGTTTATATTAACAAAAATTGGATTATGGGCCAGATCCCTTACATGATCTTTCTGTTCTCAGACAGTGTAAATCTTCACCAGACCATACAAAATTTATACAAGCTCGGGGGCTGCATTTCTTCCCTATTCTAAATATATATCTGCTAATGACTCTACAAAAAGCCCCTAGTATAAGAAGGTATTTACATTGCAACATGTAACTGCAAGATGATTTAAGCAAAGACTAACAGAACCAACTGAAAAATTCCATCAGCAGTGACCTGCACTAGGATTGTCGTTCCCCTGTGAGCGACAAGTCTTCTTCTTATCGAGAGAAACACTCGAGCCGATGCCTCCATAAGTGATCTGAGCATTGCCAGCCATAGAATTCTCCAGAACAGCAACCCGAGCATTGAGTGCTATGACTTCGTCACGCAGTTTATTCGCTGAAATTTCTAGACTACTCAGAAGCCGGAGGAACTTGGCTTCCATTAGCAGCTGTTAAGATTGGCGCCGTCTCTCATGCATGCCATCTTGATGTTGTCTGGCCACCCGCAACACCTCAACCAAATCCAAAAATTTATCGAGCAATAGACCAGCGTCACAGCTCTCTAAAAGAGATTGAGGATCCGTCATTTCAGGAAGGACCACTGAACCTGTCTCGCAATCTCACCAAAAAGCTTCTCCCACACCCCAAGACCAACAAGACAAGAATTCCCATGAAATTTTTGGAGGGCTGCATTATCCGCTATATAGTCGGGACTGAAACATTTCCACTAGCCAAACTGAGGGAATTTTCCCATATCCCACCAATATTCTTTGTAGGATGATGAATAGAATGGTGAATGCAAGTGCAAGACGACACTATTAACTCCAGCCCACTGCTCGAAGAAACACCATAGCCGTAGTGAAATCCAACTGCTCCCACGTAATCTGAATTAAATGCATATGCTTCACTGAACAAAGGAGAGGAAAGAATTCAAGACACATAAGGGGGTGTGCTGGATACCTGGAGGTAGAACTTGAATATCGATGCTAGAGAAGATTTACATTCCAGATCCCAATACTGCTTATCCTTGTAATACGAGCCAGGGACCATTCAGTGTGGTGGGCAGATTTCCCATCCCCGTGGCAAAGAGGATTTCCTAATGTATCAAAATTTAAATGCAAAAATATTCGTCTTGGAGCTCTTTTCATGATTAAGGATTGTGGGCAATTTTGAAAATTCCTTGACCTAGCTCTATTCTGCATTGGTCTAACGTGGAGCCTCTTTTTGCCAAAGCACCGGCCATTAAGTTTAGGTGCCTATAAACTGTTAGTTTTTGTATGGATATGGTAGCATCAAACAAGTGTTCTAGTCTCAGATGATGCTAAGAGGCTAACGAACATTAGATCTCCAAAAACTAGAAAAGGTTTCGCAAGATAAGCTTGGGAAACACCTTAATTAAATTAATTTGCCATAATTAAGATATTTCCTAAGTCTAACTTAGGAAAAATTGCATATTAAAGATAATTAATTAAGGATGTTCATGATTGCTCTAGAGACTTCTATTGATGAAGTCTAATTGATCTTAGCTGTCAATGGAGATTAAATGGTGGCTTAGTGTTGTGGGGGAGCGCCCCCCCGATCCCGCTCCCAATCCACGCTCCAGGCGGGAGCGACTAAGGAGCGCGCTCCCTAAAAAAAATTTCGCTCTCTGCCTTTTCGGAAGTGTTTAGCCTTTTTTGCAGTAATGTTCGAAATGCAATTTTTTTTCAAAGAAACAAATAAGTTTTGAGAGTGGTTCCGACCTCACTGGATTTCATAAGGAGAAAGTAGAATTTTAGATTTCATTCAAAAGCCAGCAAACTTAGCAATTGTTTCAGGATTTCAGGATTGGGGGATTGCAATGTTTCTATTGAATTTTGTCATGTATTAGGGTATGGAACTCGTATTTAATCAAGAGCACCAATCCCTCTATGTACCTTGATGTTAGTGACATTGGTTGTCGAAATCCACTATCATGACCCTCTTAAAAATGTACACATCACTCAAACAAAATCTTGACTTGACATGCTATGCTTTTTCTATCTTATGTTAATGCTTAGAGGGTGATATGAATGACAAAGATCCCTATACAGATACAAAGGTAATGGCAAAGATACCTCTAGATATTAATGCGTAGAGGTTTATATTAATGACAAAGATCCTGATTTTCCAACAAGACTAAAAAATTAGACATTTCTCGTGGTGGCAAGAGGCCCAGGCATAAAAAATAGATAATAGATTTACTTGTCTTTTCTAGTTTCTAGTAGTTTTTATAACTATTGAATCTTTTATATTTATTATGATATTTTTTTAAACAATATATGACAATTTAAGTTTGAAATTGGCCATTATAACTCATTAGTAATGAATTACGAATATGATGCTTCATGAAAGTTGAAAGTTGTTTCATTTCATTTCATGTGAGATATTATTTGTTGTAATGGTTACACTTAACTTAGAAGTACAACTTTGGTGATCAATGATGATAAATGCTATATATTGAATTTTGAAAGCTTGAAACTTTAAGATTGATGAATCATGAGACTCAATATGTTGTATATTACTATGTTACTAACTTGTGGACATGGTTGATGAAGATTATAACTTCTAGATGATTGTTGTTATATGGTTCAATCTATGCTTTTTTTTATGTTTTTTATATCTAATTCATTATTCTACATGTTTTTGTTGACATATATGTATCAAAATAGAAAAAATATATATATTATATAAAAAACGCTCAGGGATTCGCTGCCAAATAGGGAGCTTCTGAAAATGTCGCTCCCGCTCCTCGCTTTTCCTCCTGCTCCCAAGTAACACTGTCGTGGCTGTTGGGACTGCAACGAGAGATTATAAGAGTAGGTCGAAGGGCTTGGAGATAACATCAATGTGATCATTTGTGAGAAGGCAGATCGGGCTACCCAGTTCGCAGTCTTCAACAAGGGCGTAGTTCAAGCCCAGGAAAGAACATTGGATGAGGGAGCAACAAAGATTTTAGAATAGAGATCTGGAGGAGAGATTCCTAGTATTTTTTCCGGTGCTGGAGTGGTAGGAAAAGGGAGGCTGAATTCATTTGCAGCGGAGGTTGTACAAGCAGTGCGAATAGCCAGAAACCCCAGTGCTAGTGGATCCAGAGCCACTAGTGCGCATTCTGGGCAAAGGTGTGAGTGTTTAGATAGAGGCTATGTTGCTTTGCAAAGGAGATTTGAGATCTCCAGTATATTTTTCCAGTTGTGATCTATATTTACCAGAGTATTGCTAATTGGGCATCCAGTTGTAATAATTCTCAAATTGTTGCATAATAAAACTAAACTCTCATCTGCTGCACCGATTTTCTCTTCGGGGATTTCCCTGGGACATCTAGTCCAAAAATATTGGTGTCATTTTTATTGTATTTGCATCTATTTCTCAGTTCCTATTTTATAATTCTGCAACATTTTTTTATTGTGAAGAGTGCATCAATGATTTAATTGTTATTTGCCGTAAACGAATAAACTGCTAATAGTCAGAAGATTAAACTCCAGTTGGTACATTCATGGAAATTTCACATAAACATGAAAAAATTCCAAGTCTTGAACTGAGAGGTTAGCAAGAGAATCCTTTGGAGAATGGGAGGGAGATCAGAGCACGACTCCCGTCGAGCCATGATCACATGATGAATAATCACTATCGTGTCGTCAAAGACTAGAAGACTCTTAACATTTCTTGCCAATGTAATTTCTAGATCTTTCCACAGAGCCAAAAACTTTGCTTGGTTATTTGTTGGATGGCCAAGGCCCCATGCAAATTGTGCCACAATTCTTCCGTCGGGGCAAAATAATGCCCCTCGCTTCTGCCTCCTCCGTGGCTGTTAGGTGGTTATTACAATGGCTTAACTTATTTAAAACAACCACCTTATAGCAGTGGTGTTTCACATGAGCATGGCTGCCTACTTTGAGGAATTTGGAGGTTTATATAAGTAGGGCAGGGGGCATTATTTCAGCAGAGTTTATTGAATGGGAAATCAACAATTCTCTTTCTCTTGTCTTATTCTTCTTGCTGCCTACACTCTCTGTGGGGTGAATTATTCCAGCCAGTCTTGTATTATGTCCCTCTAATGCAGACAATCTTTTACCAAATGCAATGGTGGAGTGTGACTACGTATTTTTTCATATCTCTTTGAATTTGTTGATTCAATAATTTTGATTTGTGCAATGGTGTGAGTAGTTGGTACCTTTACTTTGATTGTATTGATAACTTGAAGCGCACATTCATTCTCTTTACTTCTTTTGAATGTTGCTACTGCAAATTGAGATTCTTTCGCATTATTTAAGCATCAACATTCTTATGTTTTATGTGTTGATTTGTCATAGTAACATACAATTTTTTCTAAGTATTTATTAGTATATGAACAACAGGGATGTGGCCTTATGACTGGAAAAGCACCTGTTTGAATGGAGGAGTGATTGGTGGTGACTTTGGGCTAATTAGTTAAAGTTATTGGTTAGGTTTGCTTGGTGCATATTCAGGTGATAACAAGTTAGTGCTGTTACAAGGGAGTTCATTGATCCTTGGACAATACAACGAAAATGGTGAGCTTTTATTTATTAATTTATTTTATTATGACTCACTTGGTGTTGAAAGAAGTTTCCATTCATGTTGAAGGCTATCCAAATGAAATAGAAAATTACATATTCAAATAGCATATTTCGAAATATTGCTTTTGGAGTTTTGATGCCCCATTTAGATACCCTATCTTTGAATGTATTTTTACTCCATTTACCTAGCTCAAATGGAAGCATAACATATATGGTTGGGAAACTTATTTTGAGACCTTTCCAGTGGTATATGACACTCCCTTTAACTCCTCACGGTTGAGGAGAAATGATTTATCAAATATTCACTATAAATTCTGCCAGTTGCACAAGCTAGTCTAGCCAGTGGACAACTTGGCTCAGTCTATGCCCTGAATGCACTATAAATAGGCATGAGGAGGAGTAGTTCAAGTTATTTGCTCAAGCAAGTTTGGATCTGTTCAAACAAGCAAAGAAAATGAGGAGTTCCAAGGTTCATACCTCATGAACTAGAAGTGAATGGTGAGACTTTCTAGGAAGCAATTTTGGCACATTTTTGAAGGGTTTTTGGCTTATTTTGTAAGATATTTTTGCCTTATTTTGGAAATGATTTTGGCCTTATTTTGGAAAGTGTTTTTGGCTTATTTTGGAAGGATTTTTGGCACACCTTTTGAAGGTTTCTGGTCCTGGTTAGAAGGCTGATTGCCGACCTGTTCTTGGGGGTTGGATTCTGCACCCTTTGAAGGCTGAATTTCAGATTTGTGTCGATGGACGAATTCTAGTGTGGAAGGCCAGATTTTAGGCTTGTCTTGAGAGCAATGACCTGTCCTTGTTGAGGCCGAATTTCAGGACCGAAGTTTTGGTACAAAGAAGGTTGAACTTATGCTTGTTTTGAGGGCTAAATCCTAATGTGTTTGAAGGCAAGTTTCACGTTTGTTTTGAAGATCTAAAACTGTTGTCTGTTGAGGAGGTCGAACCCTGTGGAGGAGGCAAATTCCTAGGGACCGAGTTCTGCTGATAAGTAGGCCAAGTTAAAGGATCATTTGTTGAGGGAAGTGTTGTGTTTAGGAAGCTAAGTGCCTCTGTGAAGGACATAGGAGCAACTGCTAGAAGGCCAAACTTTCTTTGACTAATATTGACTCTTATACAAGCTTTGGTGTGGATAAATCAAGGACTTGGTGCTTCCTTTCAGTTGGTGCTGATAAACCAAGGAGCTACCACCGATAAATTTGAATGTACTCTTTATGTATATTAAGAAAAACATTTCGTGGTTTTCACATAAAAATCTCCATGTTCTGTATATTTATTTACTTTGCTTTATACTTGTGAATGCATTTACAAGTTTTGAAGTTCAAAATTTTCAACACTGATTCACCCCTCCACTTAGTGTTATTGAATATTCCAACAATTGGTATTAGAGCAGTTTCCTTCGAAAACAATTTGACCACTAGAAGGTAGATCTCTGTGAGACTCATGGACAAGAAAGCAGAATACACCAAACATGGTCTGCCATTGTTTGATGAACAAAATTATGCCTTGTTGATGGGCCAAAATGTACCGCCAACTGTAAGGGGGTCGATTTGGTGTGAATCCCAATTAAAGCCTACACCGTTTAGGATAGGAGCCCCATTTGGTATGTGGGCCCAACTGCCACCATATGTGTTTTACTCTTGGTTGTCAAATGCAGAGAAGTTAGCATAAGTGTGGAATGCCTAGCAACTGAGGACGAAATCAACCCACAATTGACAAATTAGTGGAATAATGTACAAGAATATAGCAACAAAACAATAAGAAAAGTATGCCTTAAGAGGAATTAGTTAGCTAAGAACATTTGAAACATACTAGTAAGAAAGTAGTAGAGGTCAACTGCAAATAAGTTCACTGTTAGTTACGAACAACTGCATGGAATGAGAGAGCAAAGATTCAAAGCAAACGTATAAGTCATAGCCATGAATTAGTTCATTAACATATAACCAATATGAAAGCACATATGTAGACATGATTGGTGTATTGGTTAGCCATTACAACTAGTAGAGGAATGCATTGGAATCTATGTCAAAAATGAAGAAATTCTTATTAATAATATTGCAAAGCCAAGTGCATGCGCCACAAACTCATCAAAATTCAATAGTGGAATGAGGGCTACTCATATCATCTCTAACATCAACCCTAGTCTCACCACCACTTAGCCTCAAAGTTGGCAAGAGTGAGAATGCTTACAACTCCCTAAGCACAAAAAACTATGTAAATACTAGCAAAGCGCAAGTGCTAAAAGTCCCCATGAATGAGGCATGAGGGTATCTTTATGCAAATGGGTGGGTGACCTTTCACTTTTATCTTGAATTTTCAGATTCCCTCATGGCCCATTTGACTCCTAGGACTTTTCATATTCGAAATGTGTCTTGGATGACCCTTGTCATTGATTATCCTCATAAATATGACAAAAGTATTACAATATGATAACCTATATGTAATGGAATTTGAGGATGAAGCATGTAAATTGACAAAGCCAACAACCATCCTAGCAACTCCAATCTTGCAAGTACACGATCAATAATTAGGATGCAAGATGAAAACATTTCATCATAAAATAAGAAAATGTGTAACATGTGCCCTATTTATCATCAAAGAGATCCCAAGGAGTGTCCGGTTAAAGATTATTTGAACGTCTAAAGCCTCGAACAAAGATAAGCAAAATCTTCTGCATCTGCTTAGCGACCATGGATAACATAAGAAATAGGTTGGCCGCCATTGTACTTTCATTGCATTCTGAAGAATGGCATACTTATTCGTAGAAACTACACCCAATATAGCTTCACCTAGGAGAATTGACTCTTTCTCTTAGCAATATCACAGGGCAACTAACAATGTCTGCATATTCTTGAACATACAAAGAATTTTTAGAGAGTTCTCCACATGCATGAAGTGTGTCACTCTGGTGACCATGAGAATTGCAATGTTCAATGATGTAATGTGTGCCATATGCAATGCTTTGTACTGTGGCAAGATATAAAATAGTCGATGATTTTTCGTTGGTATCAAGTGTTAGGCCACAAATCATTCCTTTTTGCTTTGGATCTACAATTGGAGGTCTGTTGTCGTAGAAGTTTGGAAGCACATGTAAATCCTTTGACATGGATATAACAAATTGGGTTTGTAAATCACGTGCCATTGGTTTAAAGTTCTTATTTAATCACTCATATATGAGACATTTTATGATGCTGTGCAGTTTTCCAGAATAGGACTAGCAATGAGATTTTCAACCATATGATCCAATAAAGCCCCAATTGCACTCTGTCCACCTTCATTAAGCCATAACCCCTGTACCATTGTTGACCAAAAAGGCCCTCAGATATGTAGATGTACCACATACTAACACCATTTTGTGGCAAAGTGCTTCCATTTCTTCTTTAAATTTTTGATTCTATGATGGTACACTTTCTATAACTCTTATGCCTCCAACATGAGCATCAATTAATGAAGTCCTGATAAGAGTTTTATTAGTGAAGCTCCATTTAAATCCCAGAATGATATCTTTGAATCCTTCATGGTCATCACTTTTAACCATTGCATTCACGCAACACTTAAAACAATAACTATGAACGCCCATAAGACTAGAGGGTGAGTTTAAACAATCATGGACCTCCAAATATACATATGTAAGTCTTTCAATTGGAGGACATCAACATGGAGTGCGATGCTCCTATGGGATATATACTTAAGCGCAGGATGATTAAGTTAGACCACTATATGCATGAATTTGTTAGATCAATGATTTGCCTTAGCAACACGTTCAACCTTAATTTTTTATCTTGATCTCATAATTGTAGACCTCTTTATCTATCAAGGTGCTCAACTATCGCTTTTGTATCTAAGCACACACTTTCTCTTGCCCTGATGGGGAGCTTGCTTCAACTTATTCTTACATCTTCACTTCCTTTTGTCCAAACTTGCTCTGTGAGGACAAAACCTTCACACAAATGATATGGATGGTGAAATGCAATGACAAAAGGTGAAATGTTAGGGTTGATGCATAGTTGATTGAAGCCTGGAATGATGAACTGTGTAGGGCTCAGAGAAGAAGAAAAGTGTTGAGAGCAAGTTACCATTATTGTGTTGCAGAATGCATTATTGGTTCAAGCTATTCCGCAAGTTTAGGTATTGTGTGCTACAAAAAACCTAACACTTAGGCATTTTTCTACGCTGAGTAAAGTTAGGAGATTCAAATCCTTACCATCCTAATGCTTGCATAATAGTCAATATCGCCTTGCAATATTTGTCGTAGGCAATATCTCTTATGTCAATGAGAAATGATGCAATATGTTATGTTTTACTATTGCAAAGAATTCATTCCCTTGTAGCTGCGACCTAATTTTAAGTATCTTGACATAGCGCCCAATATCTTGTTGTTGGTTTGGTGAGATACACCTGGCTTGATTGTAGGAATTTCGATGGGGTGACATTTAAGTTACATACTTGAAGTGCCATGAACATTGGGAGGAAAATTCATGGAAGTAAGGTTCCTGGTATGAGATATAGTCCATCAATTAGACCATGTTGCGCTAACAAACCAATCGACACATTTCGTGCACTTCCAATATACATCCTTTAGATATTGCATATGTCTTTATTTATACAACCTTTAAATGATTTGCATTACTGATCACTAGTGCAAAATGTTCCTTCAAAAGATAGAACATGAGTTAAAATCTGCAGCACGACTTTGCCTCCCATGGATACAATCTTCCATACCACTAAAACAAGAAGAGGATTACCAAAATGTTTCAATTTATGAAGGCATGATTTGACACCATTTCTGAAAGTTAAGAATTAAATCTAGGTCCAAAATAGAAATTTATAGTTGAGCAACGTCTTGCTAAACTCACTATAATCTCCCATCCATGAAACTTTCCTTTAAATTTTGTAGAGATGCACAAAGATCTTCTTCTACCAAAGTTCCATGTTTTAGTCACAACAGTTGTTGTGCAACACGATACTCCTTTTGTATTCAACAATATTTCACATGGTTGAGTTTCAACCTCCGAGACTCCTTTCGACAACAAAATCTGGTAGCCCAAAACACCAGCTGGTAGTAGACCATAATGATGGACACTTGGGCGAAAATGATGCCCTTCAATATTTTATTTAGGTAAAGTTGTTTGTAGTAATTGGTGTGCTCAAATCAAGGTACTTTGCATTGGGAGCAAGCATTTGAAGCGGGATAAATTATTTTACACCAAATATGTTAAGACCATCCAATGGTTGAGACCTGAATTTAATGTGCCTTCATCCTAGAATTCGCTGCAAAGTGTTTGACATTGTTGCACCATCCTTGGTGACGTACCAACTAGTTCATGTAGTCCTTTAATTATAACATAACTGGTCAAATATCTTCTTTTCCAATCAATATAATCCTGCCTCTATTTATCTAGTTTGTTGTGTGCAGTCAGAATAAGATGGTTGCGCTTCACTTTTTCAAGCTCCAAATCTTCTTGCTTGTATAATTCCTTCCACCAACATTCCAATTTTTCTTGTAGAAGTTGTCATTTCATAGCCATTTCATACTCAATTGTATTTGGCTGAGAACAGTGTGAAGTTGACACATTTTTACTCAGCGCATTAAGAATATTGGCATCAGGCCTAATTCTTAGTTGAGGTGAGACTAAAATATTGTTGTAATTGAACTAATGGATGTTAATTACACATAATATCCTCGGGGTGATTTGATCGATACAATTGGAGTTTATGTTTTTCTATAGAAATATGCCCAACAAATTTTGGCTTCCCAGTAACACCTTGTGGCAAGTACCTTCACAAAATCATGTAGAGGATGCCCTTCACCAAGTTGTTTAAGCAAGTAATCAAAAGTTAATTGTGTTTGAACAAAGGTTGGGCTGGAATCAAATAGACTTGATAACGTCTCCCACAAATTGTTTTCGTTTATTTAGATTAATGTTATAAGTCTTATCAGTGTGTGCCGAAACCATTTTGTCATGAAGGCAATCACAACTCACTCCAATAACTTGCTTCCAAACATCCTTATTAAAATCCAATAATCAATCATCACCAACCAAAATATCTCCCTCACGTTGTCGACCATCCCAAGCATAATGTTTACCTTTTGGTCATCATCATTAAAGGTCTCCTCGTCTTAATGCATGAGATAACCTCACTATCATCATCATGATAACCTTGCCAAACTCACCCCAAGAAACTCCATGATCATCAAGAAAAGCTTGCCATTGTCACAAGGAATCATCATGCACAAATCTATATAATTTGAAACATATTTAGGTTTCTTTTCACAAGTGAGATGTATCTTCCTCTTTGTAGCCGACTTGTACTTATGGTATAATTATGAATCCTTCAAAAGGTAGCACTTCTCCTTTTAGGGCCAATTTCAATGAATCTTCAAACCTAATATTGACTTTTCTTTTAGGTTCCTTTGGGGCTACCCTTGTAAGGTATCTTTGTCAATAAATAACCATCCTTCCTTGTAGAATATTAAGGTTCTTTTGTTGCCATAAGGGTTCATCAAATGGGGTCTTCTTTCCATGCTTCAAGAGGCTACTCCAATGGCCTTCGACAATAGGTGGGTTGCTTCAAGGCATGATTACACTTCAACATGTGGCTAATCCAAGTGACGTTGTATTATACCAGTTTCCTTATCAACAATTTTGTTGAGTGCTATCCTGCATGCTCAAACATAATCTGAATTAGTACAATTGTGAGCCTTTCAATGCTTTATACAAAAGAGATAAGATGAGCTTTTACAAACATCGAATGCTGAAGCTTTGAATGCACAATGGATGAAAAGATTACAAGAATAAGCTAGTTGAGCAAGCTAGTTTCGACAAAATGGGTTTTGTAAAAGCTCCAAAATAAACTTTTAAGGGTTTTGCAAATGTAAGTGATAAAGATGTTTCAAATGTCTTTTTTGAAAAAGAAGTTCAATGCAATGGAATTTTGAAGACTCAATCTTTAAATGCTTGAACAAACCTTTTCCTCAAGCCATATAAATTAACTTAATGAATGAAATAGCATTGATATGTGATGCAATTACTGTGATTGAAATTGCCATGAAATGCTCATGAGAATTCAAGCTTGAAGATGCAAATTGGGGGTGCGATTTAAAATAAAAGCATGGTTGGAGTTTTCAGTGATATAATACAAAATACATGCTTGAAGATTGCAATGAATGAAATAACAAATCCACAAACCATAATGCATTTAGAAGAATGATAACCAAGATGAGGCAAGACAAGCATAAACAATGTGCCTTTTGAAAACATGAGCAACCATAGCCCTTGATGATAGGTAGGTCATCTAAGGATTGTGGCCTATTCAAGCCACAAGAATACCCATTAAAACCTTGAAAAGCAAATGGGGACCCACAATTTAGGTATATAGGCTAAAAATTTTGGTGGTTGTAACGGCTACAACAATTGGTGAACCATTGGTTAAATCCGACATCTCTACCTTTGTCCCTCCAAAACATAGAGTCTTAATAGTGATGCAAGGAAGTATTGAATTGACACTGTGGGTATCGCTTCGAGCTACTTGACCATTGACAACTATGCCATCCATCTATTTCACAACAAGGTCCTGCTAATCCTTACACAATAAACTAGGAGTTCACACCGTAAGCCTTTGACAATGACACAGATAACATGACAGAGGGCTTATTGTATTTAAAACTTGAAGTGAGTTTCTAGTGTTGCTTCGTTGCGAGTGAGCATCCATAGCCCCGATGGAGTCACTTAAGAAATCACAAGCTTTGCTTCGCTCCCAACGAGTGTCCATAGCTCTGGCGAAGTTGCTTGTGTTACCTCTCTGACGTAGGAAGCCTTTCTCATGCCTTTACCCTTTATTAGACTTTTTCTTTTGTAGTGCACTTGGAAATATTTACTGGGGAATTTATTGTGCTAGGGTGGATAACCGATACTTACTTATTTTATGGGAAAGAGAGTTTGTTTCTTGTTTTATAGAAACTAAAAGGTTTTCTGACTTGGGTTTGCCCTCATGCCATATCTCCACATCATATCTCTAGCTGATAGGTGGATGTTGTGAAAATTCTATCATTGCAACAACTGATTTACTTTTTCTACTTATTTCATCATAAGTTATTCATGAAATTACTTCAACAAACATTAAAATAAATGCTGCTGCAGGTATCACATCGTAATACGGAAACAAAAATATGCACACATTGACACAGTTATTTTGGACTAATGTCCCTGGAAAAACTCAATGTGGAAATACTGGTGTAGCAAGGGAGGATTTTATTATTTAGCAATTTTCTTGTACAACAGGGTGCCAAACTGGCTTACCCACAGATAGACAAACTTCCAGCAATTTGCTAAACCCAACGTAGGCCCTACTAACCTCTGCTACAGCCTGAAACCCTTTGCGTCAGCCTACTGAGGCTCTGTGCAGCCTCTTTGGGCTTCTGCGTCACTCCTGCAGCCTTTGTGTGGATGACGCAAGCCCTTCTGGCTCTGTGCAGTCTCTGCTGCCTCTACGTGGCTTCCTCTGGCTCTGCGTCTGCCTCTTCTGCGTTGATCTCCCGTCTCTTTGTTTCGTACTTGTTGCCTCTTGATTGCTTTCCAGACCACTGGTTCAATTTCTCAGCAAACCCCGCTCCAGAAATTGAAATGACTGGTCTCCCTCAGTGTGTTCTCCAAGTGCCCCTTAAGCCTCCTCTTATACTTTTTCTGTTGACATCTCAACTGTCGAGATTAAGTCCCTAATCCACGGCTAAGATTAGATCTGGCTTGATCCATGTCTTTTTGGACCGTTCTAACACAAGTTCATATTAATACACATTAATATTTTATTTTCCCTGAAGTAGATACCCTAGTTTGTTTGTCTCGATTGAAATCTGAATCAGAGTATCCTATCAAGCTGAAGTCGTCCACCTATGTATACTTGATTCCAAAGTCTTGAGTTCCCTTTAAGTACCTTAGAACTCTTTTTGCAGCAGACCAATGACCCTCACAAGGATTTTGCATAAACCTGGAAAGGATTCCAACAGCAAACGAAATGTCTGGTCTGGTAGTAGTTAGGTAGTTGAGACTTCCTACAAGCTATCTATACTTTGTTGCATCCTCAAATTCTTTTCCTTCAATGGACGTGAGCTTTATGTTTTGTTCCATTGGAGTAGTAAGAGGATTGCATTCTGTCATGCCAAACTGTACAACAGATCTCCAATGTACTTCTTTTGAGAAAGGAATATGGACATCAGATGTTGAGTTACTTCAATACCAAGATAGTAATGAACATAGCCCAAATCAGTCATTTCAAAACCTTTCCTCAATTCCTTCTTTATGGATGCAATGTAGCTTTCATTGTTCCCTGTCATCAAAAGATCATCTACATATAACACAAGATATACAACTGTTTTGCCAACCTTCTTGACAAACAAAGTTACATCATCAAGATCATAATGTTTGAAATAGTTTCAGAAGATGCTTAGTTAGTTTTTCATACCAGGCTCGTGGTGCTTGTTTGAGGCCATACAAGGATTTCACAAGTTTGCATACTTTATGTTCTTGTCCTTTCATAGCAAATCCTTCAGGTTGGGACATAAAAACATTCTCTTTTAGATCTCCATTCAAGAAAGCAGTTTTTACATTCATTTGGTGGACTTTCCAACTCTTCTGGGCTGCTTGTGGCAAAAGTCTCCTCATAATCGACCCTTTCCTTCTGTCCAAAACCTTTTGCCACAAGCTTGGCTTTATGCATGTCAAGTGAGCCATCAACTTTATACTTGTTCTTGTAGACCCACTTGCAGCCAATTGGTTTGGTTCCTAATGGAGGATCAACCAGCTTCCAAGTGCCATTATTTATCAGGGCATCATACTCCTTTTGCATCGCTTCTTTCCGTTCATCAAAAGAAGCAGCTTCTTTGAAGGAAGTTGGTTCGGAATCTGTAGACAAATTCAATTCACAATCATAAGAAACATCCATATCAACAGGTGAATCAGAGTCATCTACATCACCTCGATTTTGCAGGTTTGAATTTCTAGTTCTCGTCTTTCCAACCTCATCAGGATGAACACTTTCAAGTGTCTTTGTCAGCCACTTTGGGGGACCTTTCTCAGATGGTCCAGGCTGCTCCGTTGATTGAATTGGGATTGAATCAAGATTGATATCTGCTATTTCTAGAGCTATATTATCTAATCTATGAGCGAAGCGATCCTCATACCCATAGATTAGACTTGTAAATTATTTGTAAATATTAGTAGATATTTTTCTATCTTTTTATTGTAAATTTGGAAATATTATAAACTAACCTTTGTTTATAATTTCTATCTGCTTTGTATATCTATTTTTGTTGGGTTTTCTTTGTAGATCTGAAGGAAGGGCCTCGGTTTAGGCTTGAATCTATTTGTTTATGTCTTTGCAGGTTTGATCCCATCAAAATACAATGAGAATTTTTTTTGTTTTGAAGTCCAAAACTACCTCCTAGCCCAGACGACTAGGGTTTCCAGAGTAGCTAGAAATTTTTGAAAGGCCGTCTAGGGTTTTTGGCCATCTTTCTCATTAGATGTCATTTTAAGCAGCTGTCTAGTCTTTTAGGAGGACCACAAGGGTTTTTTGAAGCCCATTTGCCCTCAAAATGAATTTCTTGTACCCTCATAATTTTTTTGCAAACGTTTTTCAGGGCTTCACTTGGGGTTTTGGCAATTTATTTGGTTCAGATTTCATTTTTTGGCTAGCCGCTAACCTTAGAGGGTTTATTCTTGGCATTTGCTAGGGTTTGAGCATATATTTTGTCACTTTCAATAAATTTTTGAGACCTTTTGTGGAGGCAGCAGGCCTATCTAGGCCTTTTGTCTTGGCCGCAAGCCCTTAGGGCATCATTTCATTTCCATAATTTATTTATTTTGCTAACCATTGCTATTGCAAGTGTCTTCAACAATATTTCTGAAGGGTTTTTTGCAAATTTTTAGGAGCCATTCATCATTTGTAGACATTTACTTATTTTGTAAATTTTCAGGCTTGGCTGCAAGTCCAAAAAGGCCTGAATTTTTGACGTTCACCTACAGTACTAACCTTGATTTTGTTTCGGAAATTGATTGAATATTATGAGCGGTTTCATCATATTTTTAAGGGAAAAAAATTGAGTCTCCACTTGTGATTTTTGGAGGCTAGCTACAAGGCCTTTGAGGCCTATTTCTTCCTAGCCGTGAGCTTGAGAAAGTCTGCATATTTTCTAATCTGAAACATTTTGTTAGGAGCGTTTTTTACATAATTTTTGAAGGGGTTTAAGGCTTAAGAACATTTATAAATTATCACATAAATTTTATCATAAATTTTCGTGGCCTTTTTCCTCGTTGGTCGAGAGCATTTGAAGCTTTTTCCTTGTTGGGTGAGGACGTCTTCATTATCTGGTCTGATTGCATTTGAGGGCTAATCTTGTTGTTTGCAGGGAAGGTCTCATCAAATTTTGAGCTATCATCTTAGGCTTGACTTCAAGAGACTTTAAGGCCTATTTCTTCTTGCAGTGATCATTTTTTGATCACTAAAAAGTCCAATCTTTTGTTTTGCAGGAAGGTCTATTACTGAAGTGTCAAGCTTCCTTTGTAGCAAATACCCTTCATCATTTTCTGAGCTTTGGATTGAGAAATTGCACCTTTTGTTGGAATGCCTGAGCACTTGAAGTCTTATCTATGAATAATTTCGAGTGGATCAATCTTATTTCTCAAGGATCTCTCTTATTTTGTAAAGCTTATACCTCTGTTGTAAAGCTCCTTCAGTGGAAAAGCCTTTCCCATTGTTAGAAGGCTTCATTATAAATTTAATAATAAAGCTAAATCCTTTTCTTTGAGGGTGCTTGGGACTTTGATCCCTTGGTATCCTTCTTCTCCTTCTTTAAAAGGAAGAACATTCTAACTCACTGACTTGGAGTGGATCTAATTTCTAATTCCCTTCTTGCTAACTTGCTTCATTGCATCTTGCATTGCTAGTCCCATTGCATTATTGATCTGATTTTTGACTTGCATTTGATTTATCTACTTGATCTAAGCGCATTTGAAGTATTTCTTGTCTATTGCCTCATTTGCAATTGTAGATCTAAATAGTAAGTTTGTAACTCCTTGATTTAGCAATCCCATTTGCCATCTTTCATTTGTGTTTACATGATGATTCTTTATTTGTCTCTACTATCTACGATAAGTAAAGTTCGTCTTAAGAAACACTATAACTAAAGGCATTTGGAATTGTTGTCATTGTTTCATTGAGTAAAACTTAAAAGTGTTTCATTGGTTCATTATTGGAAATGTTATAATCTTGTGTTTTAAGTGATACTCTTTCCTTGGTATTAGTGATTTAAAATTCTTACATTGAAGCACCTTGCCATAATTATATCTCATTGAAACAATCGGATTTCATCCTCATTGTTATTTGCATTATCATCTTAGATCTAGTTTCCTAAAATTTATCTCCAAGCATAAATTTGGTTGATAGAGGGTTAGGACCACCTTCTTCATATCCAATTTGAGAAGCTTGACTCGTATTCAACGGTTAAAGCAAGTGAGCTTGCAGTTCTCTTATGGGCAATCTCTTGTAGGAACTGCGGCACTTGGGTTGTTAGAACTCTTGGGTAGGTATTGTTAATGAGGCCTTAGCCTCCTTCCCCATTGTTTCTTTCTACAACCTTGTTGAAGACTTGCTTCAAAATAATTGAGAAGGATTTCATCTAGATTAGGCAGCTTAATTAAAATCAACCAAGATTCTTGCATTCCATATAGGTAGATCTTATGAGGAATCTAGGGCAGTATTGTTTAGTTTGATTTCTTCATTAGTTGACAATTTCTTGTAATTAATTATTTTTCTTCTTCTTTGTTGTTACATTAGTATAATAAAGACAATTGCCAAAAACACAAAAACACTAGAGAACACAAGATGTAGGCGTACAACCAGAGCAAAACCCCTAGGTAGGGGAAAACCCAGTCAAGAAACCTTCCTTTTGTAGATACAAATCAAAGTAAGACGTACTTGACCTTTAACCAAAGACATAGACTTATTCCATCCACCATGTCAGCCCTTATCACATGTAGTAATTTAGATTCTTATCTTCTTCTTTCCTGCAACTTCTGCAACTCACTCTTCTTCATCTTGGCCCCCTTGTATCCAACTTCCAGATCACACAAGTAACGTCAACATTTTGTTTCCATATCATGACAGGCTTCGCTCGACCAGACTCTCCTTTTCTATATGTTCTCACCATAAAAAACTACAGATCAAATGTGTGTAATGAGTGTCTCTCAATAGGTTGAGTTCAATCCTTTATATAGTTGTTGGAGCGTCCAATAATAGGCCGACTTGTAGACTGTTGAAGAGGCCGACTTGTAGTTTGTTGAAGAGGCCGACTTGATGAGATTGAGGCCGACTTGAGAGGTAGCTGACTTGGTGGAGGATAGACACATAAAAATAAATTTTCTTTCTTGACCTTAAGGATCCCAAGAAAAGTCTCTTACAAAAATGTCCTTGACTTTGACTCAACAAAAATCCTAGCGCACTCAATGGGTGCTTTGACCTATTTGAACATTGACCCAAGCATGAAACTCGTGCTTTAATAAGTTAATATATTTAATAATAAAATTTTCTTTTGGCAAATATATGACTCAATTACAATTATGAAGACTGACACTAGTTACATTCTTCAATAGATTTTGCATCTCATTCATCTCTGAACTGGTTATTCTAGCTGGAATTGTGGGACAACCTTCACTTGCAAGCTTTATTTCTCATTCTTGTACTTATTACTTTTATGTATATTGTATCCAGAATACTTCATCATTGTTAAGCATCTATTTTACTTGAAATACAAGTTTATATTTTTTTTCCAAGTCATATTGCTGATATTCTAGTTGTTTGTAATTAATTGGTTTCTTGTAGTAACATCTTGTTTTGCAGCACTGCTTATTTTGTGACGTGAAATCTTATTCCATTGTGCAAGTGATATAATCTTTATTGAGCATTGTTATAAGGCACTGGTCTTTATCTATTTTGCTATTGCCATATTAATCTAATTGGAATCCATCTTGTCAACATATACATTATTTGCTAATCCTCACACTTTCTAAATCAATCTTAATTCAAGTTACCTAGAGAAGTAGTTGCCTTTCCCTTAGTTTCCTAGAACTTCTTGTCTCCTAGACTTGTCAGTTGCCGACAGGTCTTTCATCTTCACGTTTCATAGGGTCTACCCCCCATAACGTGCTGTAGGGAGACAACTAGAATGGAGAGGTTCAGTATCAGAGTGACAACCCCGACCTGATTGTTGTCGCATCTTGCCTATACAATTTGAGCAACAACAACTATGTGTGGAATATATACTGACTTTTTATATTTTGGTGGCATCTTTTTGAATTGCTGTGCCAGTTGTACAATTCAAATTCGTAGTTTCCACATTCATAGCCACAATTTTTAAGAGTGTCGTTGTCATCCCCGTACTGTGTTAACCATCATTTGCACGTGTCCATACTATTTAATTGAGCCACTTTTTAAATTTTGGTGTAGTTTGTATGAATTAACCACAAGTGCCACTATATAGATTTTTAAAATCGCTGTTGTATAAATTTAATTGATCCATTTCCATATAGATTTGCTGAACTATAGTTGTATTGATTTAATTGATCCATAATATAAATTAATTGATTGCTAGTCCATACAATTCTTGAGTATTGCTGTAAATTTTTTATTTCATCTTTGTTGCTGTACAGGTTCTTCTGCCTGGCCGTATGGATGCTGAATTGGATTTTAATTCTTTCACTTTACAATTCTATACCTCTTTCTCTGAATTTTGTGGCATGCCAATCTTTTTCTTGACAGAGATATTTGAGTATGCTCTAGGCTACAATCACCATGGCTCTCATACCATGTTAAACTATGCTTTGGAAAATATACAAGATAAGTGAGAGTCTGAATGAGAGATTTACTATATCAATGCGTCTCCAATTAAAAAAAGTGGTGTTGTATATATATCTGGAAAGTTCCATTATTCTTGATAGTAAATCACTCACGCAATTTCTTACTTACATTTAATATTAATGTTATTTATTGCGTATGATTTCTTTCCACTTTATGAAATTGCATTATTACTCTAATCAGTGTTCCACCAAGCTTCTAGGACATGGGGACAGGTGTGCGGGGAAATTCAGGAGCGGCCTATGCAAAAGCTCCCCACCAATTTTTAGGAAACGTGGGGAGACGTCGAGGTCCTTAACACAAGGGACCACGACAAAAATAGTAAAATACCAAAAAATTATAAATATATCATTGAAATCTTATAATTTAACTGTCTTTATCATTATAGCGCACTTGCATCATGAATGATAAATTGATGAATTATATCACTTAAACAAATTTAAAACAAAAAGCATGATACAATCATAAATGTAAATGTAACATTGTACAATGAAAATAAAAGTTTAAACCATATTGAAGTTCCAACTGTGAATACTGAATATTGAAATAAAAGTCAAGTCTGATACATCAAGATTCAAATTTTTATAGAGTCAAGTATTATATATCATATATCAAGATTCAGAACAAACTAAAGTCTATAACTGAAGTCTGAAACATAAAAGTAGATAACAAAAGAACATGTAAAATGACAAATGAGCATAATTGCTCAAGGTAATTCCCAAATATGAAATAACCAAAAAAACCTTCCCCCCCATTGATTCATAGTATATTTATAATATTTTATAAAAATTTAGGGATTTGACTTTTTTTTTTAGTGATTTGACCTCGTATGTTTTTGGAAACGCAAGAAACATTTTCTTTTTTGAGAGGAAACGTCCCCCTTTCGAGTTTCCTCGCGTTTCCCTTTTTAGGGGGTGTGGGGAAACGTTCTGTTGATGTCGCCTCGCTCACACATCCAGGTTAGTGTGGGAAAAACCCTTAACCCACAAGGTGTGACTTGGTGGAAAACCTAAGGGATGGGGTTGTCACCTATTCCCAACTCTCTCTGTTTAAGCTCTCTCCTAGGTAAGCTAAGGGGGGTGGTCCCTAATGAAAAGTTAGATGAAATGATGTAAGTTTCTAGGAGATCCTAAGTTGAAGGGACTACTTCAAATTATGAGCAAGCTTAATGAATGTGATGAACAATACAAAATATGGATTCGAGCAATCAAATAAAGATATTTTCAACGTTCCACCAAGACTTCGGGACGGGGAGACGTGGGTGCGGGGAGACGCACAAGGGGATGTGTGGGAGTACCCTCAAATTTTAGGGAAATTTGGGGGGGACAGGGGGACGTCGAGGTATATAATTTTTGTTCTTTATATATATATATATATTTCAAGTTCATATTCAATAATGAAAGCATAAATACAATGATACATACATAATTGAATTAAACAATGAAATACATTGATCCTACTCATCATCCTTACTAATACATACATGATTCATCCATAGACCATGAGATTCAATAATGAAATACTCTGATCCATATTCATCATTCATTTATTAGAATAATGTTTTTTTAGTGTTTAATGCTCATTCAGATAAGATCGTTTGTGATCTTATTAGCAGTTTCTTTTTAGAAACTTGCTGTTTCTATTTCTGTAAATACTTTTGTATTATTTGTTGAGCTTCATTGCTCATTATAAATAAATTCAATTCATTCATTGATTATGGTACTAGAGCTCAGGTATTTTTTCGAAATTTTCATTGTTTGAAAAATTTCGTGCTTCATTTCAACATTGCTGGGTTTCACAATGTTTGTTGGAGTTTCGGCGTTTGCCCTTGTGATTATTTTGAGTTAGGATTTGGGGTTTTCTCTGGTTGATGCAATTTCACCGGTCCGGGTAACTGTAGGGGAGAACACGGACGGTTTTGTGGTGCGGGATATTGCGTTTGAGAATACTGCGGGGCTGGAGATGCATTAGGCTGTCGCCTGCCATTACGGAGGACTTTTGTCTGAATCTTCGACATCCTGCTCTGTGAGTGAAATAATGACTTTTGGTTTATTATTACCCATTTCTTGAGACCTATCACAGTCTCTGCCCGATGCCAAGTCTCTATGCACTCTTTCCGGTTATGGAACTTCTCACCTGTGGAAGGAATGTATGTCTGTCGAATTTGAGCATTGGTCACAATTATTTGCAGTACAATGCCTCCCTATTGCTTCCACTGAACCAAGACGGATTTTACCGTCTATTATTGCGATCTGTAACACAGTGTCAAATTCACAAAAATCAAGCATTGTTGAACTTAGCAACCGCTTTGGTGCCCGCAGAGACAACGTGCTTGGCGACTTCCCTAGGAAGAACAAGCTTTAGAACAGTCTGGTTTTCCAGCGAGGTAATGGTCAGCTTCTTGTTGTAGCGTGTGAGCTTCAATGCCTCGGTGGCCACTTTTTCAAAGATATCATTGATTTCTCTACCACACTATTCCTTCCGTCTACATGATACATGGAAGGTTACACAGAGCAGTTAATGCCCAATTTTTTTCAATTTTCTTGCACCGTTTACACTTGAGCGATCGCTATTAGTATTGCTGTGCTGTGGTTCAACCATTTGTTTTGAAAGAATTCTGAGTAACTTATACCAAATCTGTTGTATGGAACCTGCTACCAGCACGGGTCCAACTTGAAATTTGCAGGTTTTTTGAGATGTGAAGGGCTTCAATTTTGGGTCTGGTAGCCGTCGGAGGTCTCATAACTGTTTTCATCTGAAATGAAAACGATAGCTTTGAATAGTTCTATGACATTCTTCTGTAGAGTATAGTTTTCTCAGGAGATTTTGCTTATTTTGTTAAGTATTGGTGCCTCCTTTGCTATTGGTTTCTTCTCTGCCTTGGGAGCCATTGCTCAAGTTTTTGTGAAATACAGACCAACGTTCTTTTGCTTCCTCCTTGGAATATCAATATGGAGAAATTTTTTCGTGGCTCATTTTTTTCGACCAAGGTATTTTACTTTTTTTCATTTGTCGAATTTTTTTTCCGATTACAGATTTGATGTGGGTTTTGTGATATCTCAACTGGGTAGTCGTCAGAATTTTTTGGGTGCATCGTTTTCCATGCCTTGATTTTGAGTCAGCGGATTTGAATTTTGTTTCTAGCACCTGTCAGATTTTGTCCAGATCAGTCGGCATTTGCATTGAAATCTGTGCCAGACTCCTTTGTTGTTTTCAGTGTATTGAGAAACGTGCAGATGGCTTCGCTAACCAATCGTATGTTGAAAGGTAGTCAACGCTTTAATGGCACTAATTATAACATCTGGAAACAAAGAATGTTGACCATTTTTGAATATAGGCATCTTGACCAGCTCATTTTGGGCAAAGAGCTCAGTCTTGGTACAACTGGTGCTGATCAAGATAAGTTTGATGATCAAAATTGAGAGGCTGTTATGCTTCTCAAACTCTCTGTGACAAGAGCAGAGCTTTCTTTCTAAAGAATCAATTGTTCTCCATCATGATGGACGAACATATGTCTTTACAGGAACATCTTAACAAGATTAAAGACATTTGAGATCAGCGTGAAGCTATTGGTCGGACCATGGAGGAAGAAGATATGGTAGTCATCACTCTGAAAAGTCTACCAAAACCTTATGAGTAGTTCATAGAAACACTCAACATTACCTCCACTAATGTTGATCTGAAGTTTTCGGAGTTATGTACAAAACTCATGCAGCAGGATCGTTGGAAACAACATTTTGGTAGTGGTGCTTCATTAGCCTCCTCAGAAAATGCTTTTGCTCCCAAATATTAGTCCTCCCAGTGCTTTCAACAGAAAGGTTCTTCTCAGCCTTCTGATTTTGCTAAGAAGAAAAATGGGCAGTGTAATTTCTGTCACAAGTTCGGCCACATGAAGAAAGATTTCCGACAGGGAATTGCTTCTGAACAGAAGAAGCAAGGAAGGTCTCATCAGCAAGCGAATGTTGCAGAACATTCTGAGTAGAAGGAATCTGCCTTTTATGCCTTTATGACTAAGAGGTCCTCAGATCATGCCTCGTCTTCAGCATGGTACATTGACTTTGTTGCATCACGTCATTTCTCTCACAGGCGTGACTGGTTTACTGACTTCTCATCTTTTAGAGATTCCATGGTATTCAACGGTGGTGAAGAGTACACAATGGTTGGCAGAGGTACAGTTCAGATCCAGTCTGATGGGCACACACTCATCTTCCTGAATGTGTATTATGTTCCTGGTATGGAAATTAATTCGTTGTTTGTCAGCCAGATTATGAGGAACTCTCCTCAGCTTGATGTAGTGTTTAGTGCACACAAGTGTTCCATTATTGACAGGGAAACTCGTCTTACGGTTGCTGTTGGCCTAGAGGATCATGGCCTATACAGGCTTCTTGACACTGGTGATTCTCGAGAAGTGGTTCCAGCAGCTCGTGTTTCTCCCATCAGCACTCTGTGGCATTAGAGATGGGCATCTAAACATTTAGTATCTCTCTCAACTATCTCGGGGGGGCTTGTGTCGGGATTACCTGATATTCAGACTCGGTAGTTGGGAGTGTGCGATGCTTGTCAAGCTGGCAAACAACATTGGTCTTTATTTAAAGATGGAGAATCTTGGCACGCATCTAAGGTACTCTAGTTAATTCATGTTGATATTTGTGGTCTTATGAATACATCTTCAGTTACTGGTTGCAAATATTTTTTACTTATTGTAGATGATTTCAGTAGAAAGATGTGGGTGTACTTTCTAAAACATAAATTTGATGTATTTCGTATCTTTCAGACGTTTAAATCCTTAGTTGAAAATGAGTCTGGTTGTAATATCATAACTCTTAGGACAGATAACGGGGGGGGGGGGGGGGGGGATTTTGTTCTTCTGCTTTCTCCGACTTTTCGTGATACTCATGGCATCAAACGCCCGTTAACTACACCCTACACTCCTCAGTAGAATAGTGTTGTCGAACGTCGAAACCGTACAACTGTTGAAATGGCTCGTTCCATGTTACAACACAGGAGTGTTTTGAACAAATTTTGGGCTGAAGCAGTGTTTACTACTGTCTATCTTCTTAACCGATCACCTACTCAAGCTGTTAAGGGGAAGACTCCAGAAGAGGTTTGGTCTGGCCGTAAGCCTAAGATCAATCACCTCGAAGTATTTGGCTCAGTTTCATATGTTTGGATTCCAGCTGCTAAGCGTTCTAAGTTGGATTCCAAAAGCCAGAAACTCATGATGACAGGGTACAGTGATCACCCCAAGGCCTATAGGCTGATAGATTTAGACACTGATCGTCTTATATTCACCCGGGACATGGTATTTGATGAAGACAGAGGGTTCTTTCAGTCCCCTCTGTCTGAGCAGTGTTGTGAGGATCAACCTCACAGTGTTCTTCTTCTGTTAGGTCCACCTGATGGGAGGAATGATGCAACATCAGTATTTGATAATGCACTACTTGAGTTCCATGCGGAAAATAATCCTCCTCTCGCTACTCCTGTTGTTCTTGAGTCTTCTCCACCTACTCCAGATATTGGTTCTTCTACTCTCCGACCTAAATGGTGTGCTAAAACTATTGGTGATCTCTGGGATAATGAACTCCTTGAAGGTGGGCTAAAACTATTATCATTAGTCACCATTCTATAATCTACATTGATTTAAAAATTAAATTCATTATTCATCATTCTAGATTCTAAATTGAATTAAAATTAAAATTCATTATTTATCATTCTAGAATCTAATTAATACTATGCAAAATAGACTATAATAGATACTGAAATATGAAGTATGGAATAGTAAATTGATATAACTAAAGCTCAAAAACAGTGGAGTGACGAGTCTAAAAGTCACTCTAAAGTACATAGAGGGCTTGATGCTCTTGATTAAATACTAATTCCATACCTTTGTACATGACAAAATGCAATGGAAATAGTGCAATCCATCGAATCCAAAAATCCTGAAAAACTGTTAAGTCTATTGGATTTTGAGTGCGATCTAAAATTCTACTTTCTCCATATGAAATCCAATGTGTTCGGATCCACTCTCAAACATCCTGAGTCATTTCATGGTAATGTTAAAAATTTAAGTAAAAGGATGAAAATGAAAGATAAAGGGGGATATCACTTTTACTTCAAAAATTTAACATTACCAAGAATTTCGTAGCATTAGTAGGGCAATTTGGTCAAATACTAGGTTTCCCCTGTCATAAATCATTGTTTACAAGCAAATTTAAGGGGGGACATGTTGGCCACTGGAGTGGCACTTGATGATTATATGAAGACTCCATGCCCAAGGATGATCCAGAGGACATTTGTACCATCAGATATCATTAGTCAACAAAGTTTTTTAACTCTACTTTTATCTTTTTTTATCATCTTTATTTTACCCAGGTTCCACAGACCTAGGATGTTGGGACTCGATCCGCAAACGAGTACACGTTAGTGTTTTTTTTATCTGGTTAATTATCCTTTCTTTTTCAGAGGTGAATAATTTTCTGGGTTTTTTTACTCACTTTTTACCTCAAAGCTGGGGTGACGGTTTGAAGGTTGAGCCTCTAACACATCTTAGTGTCTAGAGTCGATGTATATTGCCATACTGGATCACACAAAAAATTTCGTGGAATTCGGCTAGGTCTAAGTAGGTTTTTTTAATAAATAAAAATTTACTGCAAAACGAGGTTTTTTAATTATTTTCTATGTAATGGTATAAATAAGTGGCCTTAGGAAATGTTTGGGGCATGTGACTACTCGAAATTCATCCTTAGAGGCCCAACATTATTCTAGGACCCACTTTGGGGGTCAAAAAATGATTTATAGTCCCTCAAAAGCTGATTTTTCAAATGGCAGTAGCAAAAATGAGGAAAAAATTCAAAGAAATGAATAATTGGAAAAATTTATAATTTTTACCAAAGTCAAAATAAGTCAATTTTTGACATGGAAATTATGTGGAGTTTCAAGGGTGATGTAGCAACAATATGGGGCCCACCACATAAGGTACAACAAAAAGTCAAAGTGCCAAGCAAGTCAAATGGGGCAACGTTGAGTTCATATGTATGGTTGAAGTTCATTTATGTTTAATGGTATGTATTAAAGTGTAAAGTTAAAGTAAATGAATGGGGAGGTGACCCACTTCTCTTCCTATTTTGAATACGTATAACTCAAACAAAAATGAATTATGCACATGCCAAATAAAAGACCACACAACCAAAAAAGCTACCTCCACGTTGGATAGAGATATCTCCATCCACTTGTACACAGAGTTGTTGGCAACCCACACGTAGAGCAGACTTGGAGCCACACACATTTTACATAACAGATCAGCCAGTTTATAGTCAACACATCTATCATAAGTATGCTGCCAGCAGGGAAAAATCAACGTAGACATGGATCAGTTTAATGGGAAAATTAATGTGGAGTTTACTTGAAGTATATACCTACACACGTCCAGTTGTACACAAAATCAACGCAGATAGAGGTTAGAAGAGGATATGTAGATCTTCTACAGCAGCTTACGCAACTCTTGAGGATCAATTTTATGGCACATTTTGTGAGGTGTCGTATGCATGGTTTATTGTTGAAAATTCATTGGGAGTTCATCTCTTATTTACTTCACTCATATACATACTTGGCAAGCATCTCTCACACTCATCAACAGTTAATAAATATGCACAACAGATTTGAAGATATCTAATGGATAGTCAAGGAGTCAAGGTTGCCACCTACAACCAATTATCTTCCCACTTGTGATTTGATTTTCTACATTGGGATTGTCAATCCATCTCCACTTGTCATTGGAATTTTCCTTGGGATCATCTCCCGTTTTCTTATTTATAGGCGCCTTGAGCTCCCATTTCATCATCTTTAAGAGTTGTTGGGCTCGTGGAGAGTTTGCTAGATTTTGTATTCATCTTTCATATAATAAAAGAGGCTTTGGGGTACTATTGTGTTGGTGTTCTCCTTCCATTTCTTGAGGTGATGTTATTTCAATTGTTGTGCTTTACATTCTACATGTATGTTGGATTATGCTAGTTATCATTTTCTACTTGTTTGGATTAACATATGCAAGCTATCTTGTATGGTTTTTGGGTTAGAGAAATACTCGAGGAAGAGGAGCACTAGAAGATTTTTGGTGAAATCTCTAGCCTTCTCCTCCATTGTATAATCTAATTCCTTTATGATTGCTGCCATCTTTTTCCAAGTGTGTAGAGATCTTTAGATTTGGTTGAAGGATTTACTTGGGCGTGGTGTAACTCTCCAATAGACGAAATAACTCCCAAGGTCAAGAATAGAAGGACCCAATCGGTTTGCCTCAAGGATATCATCAAATGATTTTGAAAGAGAGAGTTTCTTTTCCTCTAGTCTACTAAGATCACATAAATATAAGATAAATATTTTTCTTGATTAATATCTTGTGCTTTCAAGGATTTTATTTGCTACCTAGAGCATGGTTTTAACTAAACAAATATGGAGTTCTACTTGCATGTCTTGATCTAGTTCTTGTACACTAATTGTAGATTATTATTTTGACTCTTTCATGTCATCTTTGTCTCTTTTTCATGATTATTTTGTCTTTCCATTTGAAAGCATTTCACTTCATTTTAAGCAAATACAATTTCATTTCTTATAGAGCAATACTTTGAAGGCACTGGTTGTTTATGTATTTCAGGCTTATCTTGTGTATTGATGGTTATTGCCCATATCAGTTTTTTGCTTATAAATCTTAAAGAAATATTCTGTTTAATTCTAACAATTCTCCTAGAAACTCACATCTCTTTAACTTAACTTTTCATTAGGGACCACCCCTGTTAGCTAATCTAGAAGATAGCTTAAATGGAGGGAGAGGGGATTTAGTGTGAGAACCCCTTCTTTGAGTTCCCTGCCACCAACCACACCTTGTGGGGTTGAAGGCTTTTCTCACTGACTTGTAGGTAGGTGTAGGCGGCAGGGTTAACATGACAAATAGCCCATTTTGAGGGGGGCCCTTTTGGGGAGTCGTGTCCCCCACATTGGGTAAACATCCCCCTTGCATCTCCCCACGTCTCTCCAAAAGGGGGACATGGAGAAATGTTTCCCCAGACGTCCCCCTATCCCGGGCACGTGGGCTGCGAAGGATGCGCGCACCCGACCTTGGGGGATGCGTCCTTGTGGAATACTGGATATTTTCAATGATCATCAACCCATAATTCAAAAGATAAACATGTAAAACCAATGCCTTAATGATTTTTTAAAAAATGGTAACGACTTGCTCAAATGGAAATATTTAAAATGAAATCACAAGTAATCCTGCAAAACAACTCAATGTTAGATAAAGAGATATCAAACTGAAAGAGATAAATTACTCTTTAAAGAAATGCTTTAAACAAAGATACCATCATTCATGATTCAAAAACATGGAAAATAACAATTTATAGGACAATGACTTGCAAATGAAATGAAATGAACCAAAGCTTTACTTGCCCAAAAAAAGAGGTTGCACTTGCTTAATGAGATTCTTCAATAAAAATGACAACTTCAATGGTTGTTTGCCATAACAAGTACATGATATCAATTTGCAAGTAAAATGCTTAAAAAATAAAGTGAGTTAAAATGATATGTACTTAGTTAAGGTGAGATGCAATAATCCTTGCAAGTTTTTAGATTAAATGCTTATTCTAGGTGAGAGATTCTCTTTTCAATCTCTTACCAAAGGGTAAAGATTGGGGTGACTGCAAGGAAAAGGGGTTGAGGAAGCTCTTGTTTTCGTTAACAATACCCTCACCCTAATCTTTATAAGCCATGTGTGCCTTCATTCTTAGAGGGGGACAATGCCACCTTCATAACTACAGGGTCACACACTTTACTTTACTCCGTATCAGTTGGAAGAACTTTCCAAGAAAATCTTGGTCCTAATATTTCTATTCAACCGAGCTTATGCTTGGAGGTAAATTTTAAGAAACACAAGTTATGCTAATATGTCTAAATGAGATGCATGTAAGTTCTTTCCCAAAAGAAATGTTGATTGCAATGCTTCAAAATAAGAACAATGAGATAGTGCTCAACATAAAATTGTAATAATGACTTCAATTAGAGAAGATAAGTGGAAATTAGCTTACAAGTGTTGCATGTGCTTCACCAATTGATAGAAAGTAGACAAGCTAAATGAAATGAGACAAGTATATAACTTGAGATAAAATTGCTTCAAATAAAATGTAATGCTCCAATAATTACCAAAATGTGTAGCATAAGCATATATTCAAATAATATTGAAACAATTAAACAAGTTGAGTGCAAATAGATCAAAGCTTGCTAACAAAATTAAAGTGTTTGCACATAAATGAAATTGCTTAAGAAACAACTTGTCAATGTTGAAACTTAGGCATGTAAGAGCTGTTAGGATATTCCGACACATAGGAAATAGTTAAGTATAACTTGGTCTAGTATAGAGTTAGGTAAAGTGTGTTTCTTTACTATGTACTTTTGTAACTTACAATCCGACGGTCACGATATGCAGTGATCCAACGGTTCATTCTCTCCTTGGTATTACCGACATTTGATCCATGGCTTAACACCCGATTGGTCCATGATCTCTATTTAAAGAGCATGGAGGGTCATTTGTAGGTTAACTGTTCATGAGAGAAGCTTATGT
>APFE030891721.1:0-14118 GCA_000404065.3 Pinus taeda
TTATACACAACCATTTAAATTTGACCTCTTAGTCCCTGTGACATAATCTCATAAGAATATTGCAAGAAAAGACTCACAGAGTAGAAAAACAACAGGGAAGTAAACATAAACAATAAATGGGAATGAAATAATTCAAGGTATTCAACTAGAAGACCCACAACAACAATATAATCTACACTCAATTGCATGATTTTTTTTTAGGATACCCTATAAAGGTTAGAAAAAAAAAAGCCTAGAAAATTAGAGCAATTTCTAGAATAATCTATTGGGCATGACGTCTTGCAGTTTCTTGGACATGGAAAATATGTATTCATTGAAACATTACTATAGAAAATTATGGTAGTTCTGCAAACACAGAAACATAAACAATTGACACAAGACAAACTCAACATAGAATGAATCTCATCATAGGTCTAGGACCAAGGATAGTTGACTGAACCCAACAGGAAAAAAAATTTGAACATGGACTTGACTTGTGATTCACCCCATGTTACTACGATAACAATTATTGAAGAAAATTGTGGTTAAGATAAAACTCGAACCAAGGAGACTGATATTAACGAAGTTTCATCCAAGCATTTTAGCTATGATGACATATTAAGTTGGATAGTAACAATATTCAACTATAAAGAGAGCAACATCAAATGAAGATTTGGTTGGAATGTTATAACGACGAAATAGAACAACATAATATAAGCATTCCAATAAGAATTAATGATCCACCTTTCGCAGTCCAACAATTAGTACATAAGTCGGTTGACCACACATTATATATGCCTATAATTATGCTATTCACCATAGTTATAAGTTAATTATTAGGTTGACGGAAGATATTTAAACCCCATGGAATATGTTGGAACACTCATACTAATGTTGACATATTTCAGTGCTAAAACGTTCCACTAATATTTTTTGTTGTTGTTGAAATATGCATGCAATTTTTTATTTTTTTATAATTAACCACAAGATAATTTGTAATAAAGTTATAATTTCGATAATTTCTATTTTTTTAATCTATAAAAGGTGATATGAATAATGGGGTAGCCATTTTGATGGTTATGATGGATTTAATTTTATTTTTATTTTGGTCCATTTGATTTATACGGCTTCCCTAATTTTTCTTAATTTAATGTTAATTTTTCTGTTAACTTGAATTGGAATAAAATTCCAAAATAGATTTGCCTATAATTACGCTAATAGTAAGAATAGATATTACATAGTTATAATTTAATTATGAGGTTGATCATAGATATTTCAACCCCATGGAATATTTTGGAATATTCATGGTAATATTGACATATCAATGATAAGATTTCTATCCAAATTAGGTATACTCTATTAATTTAACTATCCCAAATTAATTAATTTAATAAAATGACATTTCAACACATCATATTGGGAATGTGGTATTTATAAGCCATCGTAATGTAAGAGGAAATGTCTCTAATTAAAGCATTTCCATAATAATAGTGGGGTGAATCTAAATGCATAAACATATTTCTATATATTATATAACACCAATAATAATAATAATAAAGATATGGTTTAGTTAACTTTTATGACTTTTTCCAATCTTGGTTAATGCAATATGTATAATGGGGTTAGTGTTTTGATTCTTTACATATATTGATGGCTATAGAAATTTTCCATCCATTTCATTATATTGTCACAATAGTTATAATAAAATAAATAAATCATTTTATAGTCAAAATATTATATATATAGTATGTTTTAAATTAATTTTGAAACAATTTTTTTAATTAAATTGAGAAGGAATAGAGATCATAACTACATTTTGAATAAATCTCAACCTTCTATTAATGACTAATATTAAAAATATTAATGATTGATTATTGAATCTCTAGCATCAACCTATTGATTTTTGATATTTAAATAAAAATTATAGAAATCCTATTATAAGGTATACACACTATCAACATTACAAAATTAAGGAATCATAAATATTGTTTTCACAAAATTTATTTATATGTATTTCAGATTTTAAATTATTCATCAATTATATTCACAATATTTATATTAATATACATTCATAATAATTATATATATATATATATTATATAATATATATATATAGATATATATATATTTGTAATACGATTTTTTAATATATATTTTCTTTTGTTTGCTTTCATTTTGTCTAATCAACTCTCAGTTAACTTTTGAGGCTTTCTATTGAAATCTAAGGCATTGTTGAGCTCAATGAAATGGCTTTCACTGACTTTCACTGATATGTAGAATATATGAGATATTTTTCTATTAAAATTATGCGAATCTCCAATGCATTCCTATTTATTTCTTTAGGAATTTAATTTAAAGGATACAAACCAACATATATTGAAATCATTATACAAATTAATGTTTCTCTAACCTCATTATTCATGAAAATTACCCTTTCAATGAGTGTGAAATATGCATGACACCTTCCACATGATTTGGAAGAGAATGGTATTACAATATAAAAATATATTTTTGGTGTTTATTGACCAATTAATAAATATATTTTAGGAAAAACATTAAAATATATGGAAATCTAATAAAATAAATATGGACTCAATGGGAAAGATAATACTTTTCATTAAGAAGGAGATAATTGTTCAACAATACACAATGTTTAGGATAGTTAACACCTACATCACCTCCTATTACAACTCATCTACCAAAAATGTTCATATTTTTATTATATATGTACAATGACAAATTCCTTAGTTCTCCTTGTGATCAAAAGAAGCCATGAAGTTGAAATAAACTTGGACATGCATAAATAACTTTAACGAAATTAAAGAAGCATCCATTGTTTCTTTCACTAAATTGTAATATAATTACAATTATGGATCCTAAATTATCTTTCATCGTTTCAAAGAAAAAATATCATGAAATGTACACACCCTTCACATTGACGATTTTCATCAGTACTATGTCACAAAGGCTCACAACATGCAAACATTAAATGACCGACAACTTTATTTCTTGTTAGTTATTCCCAATATAATATTTTTATTGAACAATATATAGTGTTATTCTTCTCTTTTAATCACTTAATTCTTTTATATATTTTCCACAATTGCACCATGTCTTTTATTTCTTCTTGAAGGGTTCTATGAAGTAGCAAAAAAATTCAAGGATGGAAATTTAATTTAAAGCTTATAATCCTTGTCTAACATTAGTACTACCTAATATGCATAATGTAAAATGTTTAATGATATTTTCATAAAAATATTGAGATTTCTAATGATTTTTAAGTTAAAATAATTTTAAATTATAAACTTTTAGCAAATAAATAAAAAAATGTAAAAATTGACAACTATTTTTTATTTTTTATTTTGAAAAACCATGGAATATTAACCCACTCTAGGTAGTACACCAAGAAAAACTCTCTACTACGTGGAAGATTATCAAGCTTATTTACATTGGAAGATTGTTTATTACACCAAGATCTCTAGACTCTCCGTCAATATTATCTCATTTTTCACTCTACTTAGTCTTGCCCTTTCCTCTTCAAGGGTGATTTAATTCCCAAAGAATGAGAAGTCAACGGGTTTCTTTTGTTATACCTAACTACTTTAAGATTAAGTATGTTAACTGAGCACCCTACTAAATATATGTGGGATTTACAAATTACTTATTTGTATGGGTCTATAGCTATTCATAATCATTTCTAATATCTTCTTTGTCTCATACTATTGTTGGGATAACTTTATCCTTGCTTGCATTCACTAGCAATCTAAGAAATAAATTTTTCCTTGTTCCCATTCGCTATCAAGGCCCCTTTAATTTGTGTGGTCCTATGGATTTTCCTTATGGTAATGAATATAGATGTACGAAGAATTGTGATGATGATTACATCGGAATGTGTTGGGTGTACTTATTGAAAATTAAATCTCAAGCTTCCAAAACTTTTAAGGATTTTCATGTATGGATTGGATATGAGGCATAATTAGATATTGGCTCTCTTCATATTGTTAAAGGAAGATAACGTACTGTAATTAATATGAAAATATCTCTGCAACCATGGGATTCAACATCACAGCATAGTTCCATACAATTCTCAACAAAACAATGTAGATGAAAGAATGAACATTACTATATTGAAAATAGTTCGCTCAATGAGGATTTTAAAAAATAGAACATTAATGTTTTGGGATGATGTAATTATATGTGCAATTTATGTGGAAACGTTATGTCCATATCAAGCTCTTAGAAAAGGAGTCCTTGTAAAATTTGGTATGGATGAAATCCTACGATAAGCCATCACAAGGTATTCGGTTCCTCTAATTCACTTATGTTTGTTATAGTATAGCCATTATTGAATATTGGGTATATTATTGTAATTTATCACTTCTAATTTTTTTCTTGTGATGTATCATACATTGGTTATGGTTCCCTCAAAGGATTTCAGCATAATTTCTATTTTCCTCAATGATTTCAAAATGAACTACCCTTCATACATGGAGTTTCTTTCAATATTGTACAACATTTCCAGAATTTTAACTCTATAATTAAACTATAACTCGATTCTCATCTCGATATAATTTTTCTTTGTACAAGCATATATGTACAATACTAATGTTATTCCCTTTACAACAGGGTATCGGATTGAAGGATGTCATCTATATTACTAAGGTTAGACTCTACTTATCTCAAAATCCTCTATAACATTGTTTTCCTGATTAATTTAGAGTGATTCCAATCCAAACTAAGGAATTCCTTTCTTTTGTGTTTAGGTTAGTCTATGACTAACTTGGGTTATCTTGTGACATTGTTTTGGGGTCCAAAATTTTGCAAGTTTTTCGTCTACTCTTTGGCCTTCAAGTACTTATCCAACACTTCCACTTTACAAGGTTTCAATGTCAATTCTGATTTTCGCTTGATGTTGGTTGCAAGGAAATTTGATGATGTTTGTGTGTAAGGAAAACCCAAAACTAGCTAGGGCTTTTCCCAAAAGGCCCAACAGTCGAAAACAATCCATGTATATCGATTTTAATTCAATCCATTTACCCTCTCTTTATTAGTGAGAATATTTAATTATGAAAAAATAGTTTTGGTTGTCTTATAGCCCCAACAATGTAAATATTTCTTTATATTCATAAGAACAATTTATACAGTCTATTTACATGTTACTGTGTGTAATGAAGTGATTCCATCAAAATTTTACAATACTATAATATTTGTTCTATTTATATTCTATGAGGACACATTAGATATTTGTGTCAACTCTATATATTTTGTTTTCGCATAATGTTTGTATATAATTTACTATTACTATCATTTTCTTTGAAGAAGAGAATATGAAAATTATTTAAGAGGTGTGTTGAACACTTGTCATGGGAGTTTGTGAAGGTTATCCTTTAGGCCCTAGTAATACTTTATCGAAGGCTTATTGTTCCATGGCCAATTAGTATGATTCCAATCCTTTGATCTATAGCAAGCTAAACAAGGTATACATTTATTTTTCTACAAGTTAAACTATGTATAAATTTATTTTTCTTACCTCCAATAATTCTTTTCTGTAGTAGCCTACAAGAGACTATATTTTTACAGGTGAATAATGGTTATTGTGCATGTTTATATATTTATCCATCCAAACAAGATTCTTTAATTTATTATAAAATATCCTTTTGCATATTTGCACACATTCAAGTGTATTCTTCTTTTCGTGAATATTTATATATTTATCCATCCAAACAAGATTATTTAGTTTATTATATAATATTCTTTTTCATATTTGCTCACTATTAGTGCTCAAATCTGCGTTAGGCTGAAGGAAGGCGGGATTCAAGATAACATCATACCACACTCAACCTCGTAGCTAGCCCTACGAGGACAGGAGAGGGCTCTCTCCGGGTCAAACTCGGCAAAGATAATCCATGGGGCTCAAGATGACTGAAATAAAAAGCTAATGTTAGGCTAGATATGAAGTACAAGGGTTTGATTTGAGTTTTTAGGAGTTTTTGTGTAGGAACGGGGAAAGGCAACTCTGGGCTTGGGGATGAGGCACAGTTTTTGCAGAGGTCAAATTGGGGCAAGGAAGGCGATAGTCTTGATGATTTTAAAGGGAATGAATGGGTAGATCATACTGGTGAGGAGCTAAGTAGAGAAAAAAGGTTTCAAGGATTCTCCTTAAACAGATGAAAACATGGAAAATCAAACAAATTTAACGGCAGAGCATGACAATCAATGGATTCTAACTTAATCACTTCATTTGTTCAATTGCAGAAAATGATAGTAAGGAAAATGATACACATAACAACTTACAATTACTGAGAGAAGCACACCATCAAAACATAAAGCCACATGGATCCCAAACAGTACTGCAAAACCCTGGTCTTTCCTTAGCCAAAAATGCAGAGAAAATATGTACAATAGTATGCCAAAGAAATCCCATGTCTCCAACCCTGAAAATGACTTAGAAAATAAATGATATAGACTAGCCCAACCCATTCCCTTCCATCTAGGGGTCGATCTCATCATTCTTGGAGCTTTTTCAACCAATTCTAAATAAGGAAATAAAATCTAGGCAGTCAAAAGAACTTGCCTCTATATGTTAGGAAACTGATTCATTCATTTAATTTTAAATTTTTAGTGAATGAATCATATAGAATGAGTAAATATGTGCCAAAATTACATCATAATCATCAAGTTACATTAATATGGGTCAAAAATTACTTCTGGACGCAAAACTAGTCAAACTGGCCGAATTTCTGAGCTAGAAGGTGAAAAATTGAGCTAAAATTCTCTATGCGCAACGCCAAATCCTCTATACATTGCGCCAATTTGAGGCTAAGTTTGAGGCACTTCCTGAAGTCCAAATTGAGTCTAAGATAGCTCATTGGAAAGCAATCTCCCAAGACGACTTCCTCTGTGTGAAAATAGGGGTACAAAGGTCATTATTTGAGTGTTTGTGACCTCCTGAAGCCTCAAAATTTCCCAAATTTCTTGGCCATGCACAAGTACTCACGATTCTCCATCAAAAATCCAAAAATATAAACTTTTTTTCATTTGGAGCTCCCTAGCGAAAGCGAACGCCACGTGGCGCGACACATAGGGAGAAAAACTTTGTTTTTTGCCCAAAAAATTTCAAAATGCAAAAATGTACTCCAAATTTCTTGAAATTTGGGTTGTGCCTTCCCTATCAAGTTTCATGCTATACTAAAGAGGTTTTGGCCAAAATCCGAAGGCGATCATGCTCCCTTTGCCTCTTTTTCTTCTTTGTTGCCTTCCTCAATTTTGCCTTTAGACTCGTTATTTGTGCCTTGGAACTGATGTTTCACACCTTGTAATGGAATGCCATGTGTCTCAATAATGCTTTGTCCCTATCAGACTTCTCCGGTAGTCTCTCCAAGTGAATGCTGACTTTCTCTAAAACATACTCCCGATCCTCATCTCTTTGCTCCATAGGTATACCTTGTGCTACCATGATGTGTTGTCGGTTTTCCTTGATCAGTTGAAACTCTATCTTAGCTTGCCGATCCTCAAGTTGCATGTTCCATTGCTCAAGGTATCTGATAATCCACTTGGTTCTCTCTAAGTTGTGAGACAAATCCTAAATCAGTGCCTGTTGTTCTTGCATGATTTCTTTGACATTTTGGCCCACAGCTGCATCATCACCCTCGATGAGAATGAAGTCGGTCTCATGCTCACCTGAAGGGCCCTCATCATGCATTGGCCTATTGCCTTGGTCCTGTACCTATGGTGTTGATGTCGAAAGTGAGGTTCCTTCCACCACCACAGGTGGAGATAACACTCACATTGCAGCTGCAAATAACTGCCTCGTGCCCTTATGATATGTAATAAAGACTGGTATAGTAGCAGCGTGTGGATCATGGCCTTCTTGCGGATGAGAAGGTCCACTAGTCTCATGCCCAACCCCTGAAGGTCTCCATAGAGTTTTGAAAAAGTCACGAGAGATGAAATCATCCCATGTGATACCCTGTAATCCAAGCTGATGAACCACCAAAATCTTGATGAGTGCAAAATGGAAAATGTTATTGAATTGTTGCTTAGGGGTCTTGTGCTACACAAGGGTAGTCATCCTCTCTATGTTCCGACATATGAAAAAAGGAATGTTAATCATCCTTACCTGGGTGAAATGCATGAGCAACCTGATGTGATAAGTAGATAACCGAGAGAAGCAGCCTTCACAACTGAAATACTTCATAATTGACTTCATGAGAGGGGCATATTCATATTTAGGATATCGGAAGGGAAACACTCTCTTAAGCTACCTCAATAAACCGGGTTTAATATAAGGATCATAATGTTACTGATCAATCTTCTGCCTCTTACTCCAAGGCTCTCCAACAATAAGCATGCGGGTGGCTAAGGAGATAGATTCTGGTGTTAGTGTGAAAGTAACAAAGGCTAAAATAACTTGAGCACCATGCAAATGTAGGACAAATAAGCAAGCCAACTCATGGTGAAATGGAACATTTGCAACTTTTTCTCAGAACTCATAGCATGACCGAAAATAAAAACAAGAGATGGTAAGAGGGCAGGTCTACAATTCTGTGAGGGTGGCATGTTCTTCGTGGGTGAGTCACTTTGAGTTTCCACCTCATAGTCAGATGAATGATCAGATGACGTAATTGATTCTATGAAAATTGTTTGGAGAAATGAATGTTGGTCACAAAACTATGTTGGACTACTTTTGTGATGTGTTGGAATCTGCCACCAAGGGGAATAATATGGAGAGATTAGGGACTATGGGGAGGAATTTCATTTAGGGACATGTAGGAGGGTTTGGGAAATTTATATAGGGTAGGGTTTGGGGTTTTACATTTGACTGGGTGGAGGGGATAGGGAATAGGAGTTTAGTAATGTTTTAGGATAGGGAAAAAAGGAAAAAGTGGAAAAGGGAAGAAGGGAATGATGGAAAGAAGGGAAAAATGAAATGGAGAAGGAACCTTGGCACCAACATGATGAATTTTCAACCCTAAAAACAATTTTTTTGATGACTTTTAGTGGTAGGGTTTAAGAGTTTTTGTTGCAACCATTAGCAGCCATAAACCATCATCACCCTAGCACAAAAATGGATGAAACACTGAAGGTTGACCCTACCTGGCAAATCCAAGGGATTAAATGGCGATTTGCCGCAATGTCAAGCAAATTCGGCCTTTCTGGTGTATGTGCCACGCCGCATGCCCAGTGTGCCGCGCCCCCTAGGTGTGCCATTCCCATGTAAAATTACACTACGGAGAGGTGCCCAATGCGCCACAATCCTTCACTGCGCCGCGCCACTCTGCCTATGCGCCACGCCTGTCAAGACACCTCCAACTTCACCCAAAACATGCGTTGGCTCACCCAATTACCTTAAACTATTTCCTCTTCACTCTTGGCATTTAAAATGAACTTTATCCGTATGAAAAAATATTTATAAAGACATGGAGACATGGTTTTCATTTTTGTTTCTTCAAAACCCACTTTTGCAATGTTTTGTTTTGGCACTTTTTCGCAGTTTAATGTAACTCTGTATTTCACATTTCCTTTTTGATTTTTTGACTAAAATGATGAAATTTTTGGTAATTTTTTGTAGGAATGGCTGACATGGAATTTGGAAAAGGTGACCAGGGCTACGCCTGAAGAACTATAGAACAATTATATATTTATTACAAAAATCTATTTTAACGATTTCTTCTTCAAAACAAAGTTTTGAAGAAGAATCATTCTCAACATTATTGGTGATGAAAATTATGGAATGAAAACTTATTAGGAACATCCTCATGGCCTTCTGGTGATTTTCAGACACTCTGAAGTATTTATTGACAAAATCCTAATGAGACCCTAGACCTACTTGACATTGAAATCCTAAAGACAACTTTTTCAAGTTTTAATGAAAAGAAGATTGTATATGCTTTCATTTATGCACTGATATCAACCATAAGATGAATGACATGAGTGAAGTATGGGGACAAGACCCTTCCATCAGAGGATCTATGCTCCTAAATGGAATGCAGGTGATCGAGCAAAATGGGACACCTAAAATGAAATGCAACAAAAGAGGTTTTGATCTCTGATGGAGGGTTGAAAAAACTGACTCTAACATTGGCTCCAATGGGGATGGTAGCTCCTTGGAGGTGCTAAGAACTACAGACATCTGGGAGAGTATGTAGTTCCTTCATCCATTGGGCTATGGAGTCCATTATTTTGAGAAACCGAAATCAAATGTGGACTCAAAACATAACTCAAATATAACTCAAAACTGACTCAATACTGAACTGACTAAAACAAAAAATGACTCATGACTTACTTAACTGAAACAAGTACTTACAAAGGTTTTTGAATGGTAGCAGACATCGAGACTTGAGGGCTTCAAATCATGATGACAACCACCTGCCTACTGATGAAATATGTACAATCATGTGAACTGGGCCTTCCAATGTAACCAATCCAACAAATGATTACTCAATGGAATTCTGCTCTCTCTTTCCTTGAGTAGGCAGAATGATATACATGTAGAAAACTCATAATAACAATTGAGAAATTCTGGCATATTTTCTCTCTCAGGCTCATATTCCTGAATTTCATGGTCAAGGTCATTCTTGAACAGAAAACAATCTTCAAGATCATCAAACATGACAGCCTTATTATCTTCATGACAGGAAATATTATCTGTTTGTTGTTCTATAAATCTAATTATAAGGCTGTCATCATTTTCAAAATAGGAAGAAGTTCCACCATCACCTTCTTGACCATCTGCACACAGCAGATCTTCGTTGACTTGAGCTATAACATGACCTTTCAGGAGTTGATCTATCTCATCTTGAGACAGAGGAGATAAGACTTTTTTTTTTCTTTTGCTCAAGCAATCATTGTTTTCTTGAAATAACATTTTAAAACATGAAAAACCTGAAAGGCAGTCCTTAATTCCCTGATCTTCTAAAATTTGAAAACATTGTTGATCATCTTCATATGACATGGAAATAAAACTATCCAAAGGATCATTTACCACTTAGTTATCGAAAGAAGATTTTTCACTTACTTGAACAAAGATCCCATCTTGGTTTTCGTGAAATGATTGGATTACCTTCTCATGAAAGCTTGGGTCAGTAACTTTGTCTTCTTCATTCCAAATGATCTCAACAGTAGGTCTCTCCTTCATGAGATTCAGAGCAAGGTTGTCTTGATCATCACAATCTGAATCTAGATCTGAAATAGCTGACTTGACTTTATCACATTCCGAGAGTGAAACTTGACTTTCATGCATGTTGTCTTCTTCTATGGACAAATTTGAAATATCATCATGGTCCATTGTACTAAGATCTTGATCCCACTGGAAATTTTCTTGATCATCCTGATAAGTATCGCTCTCTTTATGCTGGTGAAATGGATTTTCATACAGGGCTTGTCTGATCTCATCATCAATGAAATTATCATCTCTATAATATTTCTCAAGGCTTTTAATAAAACTATAAGCATGTTTGCAATAGTCCTGAACTAAATTGAATCATGGATAAGATTATTTATACCTTTCTAAGAACATGGTATGAAAATCCTTTAAACAGTAAATATAAGCAGGAGGCAAACATTCATACCAACATTGGGCTTCACCTTGCAGAGTGGCCAAGAATATCTTCATCAAGCAATCTTTAGGAAAACCAACCTTCAACTTTCGAATATGCATGTGAAATCTAACCAAATGTAAAGCAACATCCTTCCTATCATCATCTTTAAATGTAGGCAAATTCCTTTGCCAATCTACCTTCGGAGTTTTATTTGGAAAACCTAGAATGTGATCTTGGCTCACGGGAGCATATCATCGAGCAAGCTAATCCATGTTGATAGCAATGAATTCACCAAAAGATTCTTCAAGCTACTGGTTTTTGAAGAGTTGAGTCGCCATAAAAGTCTGAACCTTGGGATTCTTCGACACTGGAGTCGCCAGGTGAATGATTTCAGCCTTGCTGTGTCAGATCGTTGTCCACCGTCAACAATCAAATCTGACTTGATTCATGTAGTGGGGTTATCATTTAGATCAGATGTTCAGTTTATAAACTAGATCAGAGATTGACTGAAGCAGCTTTCATCTACTTTCTCTAATGCAAAGCAAGAGCGTTTCAAAGGCTACCTGGCTAACTTTAGGCTCCATCTGTAGTCTACAAAGCTAAACAATGAAAATAAGCTTTCTTCCCGAGTGGAGTTGCCACTATGTTAGTGCTCAAATCTACCTTAAGGTGAAGGAAGGCAGGATTCAGGATAACATCATACCATGCTCAGCCTCATAAGTAGCCCTACGAGGACAGGAGAGGGCTCTCTCTGAGTCAAACTTGGAAAAGATAATCGATGGGGCTTGAGATGACTGAAATAAAAAGTTAATATTAGGCTAGATATGAACTACAACGGTTTGATTTGAGTTTTTAGGAGTTTTGTGTTGGAATAGGGAAAGGAAAATCTCGGCTTGGGGATGAGGCAGAGTTTTTGTAGAGGTCTGATTGGGGCAAGGAAGGCGATCATCTTGATGCTTTTAAAGGGAATGAATGGGTAGATCAGACTGGTAAGGAGCTAAGGAGAGCAAGAAGGTTTCAAGGATTCTCCTTAAAAAGATGAAAACATGGAAAATCAAACAAATTTAAAGGTAGATCATGACAATCAATGGATTCTACCTTAATCACTTCATTTGTTTAATTGAAAAAGATGATTATAAGGAAAATGATACACATAAAAACTTACAATTACTGAGAGAATCACACCATAAAAACAGAAAGCCACATGGATCTCAAACAGTGCTGCAAAACCCTGGTCTTTCCTTAGCCAAAAATGCAGAGAAAATATGTACAATAGTATGCCAAAGCAATCCCAACTTTCCAACCCTGAAAATGACCTACAAAATACATGATATAAACTAGCCCAGCCCTTTCCCTTACCTCTAGGGGTCAAGCTCATCATTCTAGGAGTTGTTTCAACCAATTCTGATCAAGGAACTAAAATCTAGGCAGTGAAAACAACTTGCCTCTATATGTTAGGAAACTGATTCATTCATTTAATTTTCACCTTTTAGTGAATTAATCATTTAGAACAAGTAAATAAGTGCCAAAATTACATCATAATCATCAAGTTACATCAATATGGGTCAAAAATTCCATCTGGAAGCAAAACTAGTCAAACTGGCCGAATTTCTGAGCTCGAAGGTGAAAAATTGAGCTAAAATCCTCTATGCGCCACGCCAAATCCTCTATGCATCGCGACACTTTGAGGCTGAGATTGAGGCACTTCCTGAAGTCCAGATTGAGCCCAAGATATCTCATTGGAAAGCCCTTCATGTCTACCTTCCAACCCAAGTAGAAGTTTTCAATTTGGATGTCATTTGCCCCTCCAAAACTGTAATCTCCGAGGACAAGCTGAGATTTCCTTCTCTAATTTCCCAAAAGTTGTTTCTTTTGACTAAACTGTTGTTATCCCAGGCTTTGTTCCAAATGTGCAAGCCCTTTCTGTGACGTGACATTCTTATTAGATCATGGTTATGCCAGGAGCTGGCATATGTTTCTTTCCAAATGATTTCCCACTAAGTCTCTCGCTCTTTAACCCAATGCCACCATAATTTGGCACCTAGAACCTTGCTGAGTAAGTCAGGATCATCCAAACCTAGACCACCAAAGCTCTTAGGTTTGGATATCTTATCCCAAGCTACCAAGGCCCATTTCTTATACTCCTTCCCCTTGCCCCAGAGGAAGTCTCGTTGGATGGATCCGAGGTGATGTAGAACACTTTGAGGAGCTGGTAGAATAGATAGCATGAAGGCAGTGATAGATTGAAGGATAGCTTTGGTTAGCACTAACCTACCAGCTACATTTAGATATCTGTAGGTCCATTTCTTGACCTTCTCTAGAAATTTTTTGATAACAAGTTACCATATGCTCTTCTGTAAGGGTTTGGCAGTGAGAGGAACTCCCAAATACTTCGAGGGGAGGAACTCCCATTGGAAGCCCATAATTCTAGCAATGTTCCTTTGTATGGCAATGTCAGTATTAAAGAAAAAAAAATTGATTTAGAAAGATTTACCTCCAAACCTAAAGCCATGGCAAAGTCTTTCAAGATTTTCTTATAGGCCAGAGCTTCCTTGACTGTGGGGATTCCTTGTAGCATAGTGTCATCCACAAATTGTTG
>APFE030891735.1:0-13629 GCA_000404065.3 Pinus taeda
AAGAACATAGTGTTTCAAAGTTGAGAATTCATGTGTTGATACATCCAAGTCTATTTCTTGGTGAATGTGTTTACCTCTATTATTTTCATTAAATTTTTATCTTCCTTATGCTTGAATGAAGGTATTAAAGTAGAATTCATGCTTCATTTTCATGCTCTATCTTTACCATTTAAGTATCACTTTCCTCATCTAAACTGAACAAAATTCTTCTATCATATGCTCTGGTTTGAATAGTTTTTTGTTATTTTCTCTTACCACTCTCAATAGCAAGGTTGTCTAAGGATAAATCAACTATCCTACTCTTAGCCTCTGTCACTACATCCGACATCCTAGTAAATGTTGATAGATTTGAATTTGCTACAGCTTCATGCCCAAGGATACACTTTCTCTCTTCCTTGCCATCATTTTCAAACCCTGCTAAACCCATGATCTAGCCACTGTACTGAAGACACAACCAACTACTGAGTTGACACTAGGTAGTTTAATTGTAAAGGAGAGAGCCCTCTCTGATCTGAAACGGTTAGCCTTTGGCCCTAAAGATTGGTTTGAAAGAGTTACCTTAGGGTGTTCCCTCTACATACTAGGAAAAACTTAGAGCGATAACTGGGGGCGTACCCCCCTCAAAAGGGTTGATTTTGGGCTTGGTGCTCCTGATTAAATGCTAGTTCCAAACCCTCATACTTGATAGAATCCATTAGAAACATTGCAATCCCCCCAAAATTGAAATATTGAAACTATTAAGTCTGTCGAATTTTGAATGGGATATGAAATACTATTTTCTATAGATGAAGTCCAATGAGGTTGAAACCACTCTCAAACATCCCGAGTCATTTCATTGTAATGTTAAAATTGTAAGTAGAAGAATGAAAATGAAAGGTAAAGGAGAATTTCACTTTTACTTTAATAATTTAACATTACCATTAATTACATAGCATTAGTAGGGCCTTAGGATTGAATATTACACTCTTCACTCATAAATTATTGTTATCAAACAAAATACAGGGTGGACACCCAGAAGCATCCCTTTTAGGGAGTTGCGTCCCTCACATTAGGGAAATGTCCATCCCTATGTCTGCTTTCATCTCCCAAAAAGGGGGATGCAGGTAAACGTTTCCCTATAGGTACCCCCATCCCATGTGTGATGGATGTGTGAACCTAATAGTGAGGGATGTGTCCCCATGGAACACTGGTTTCACTTTCATGTCCAACAACCTCAAGGAAGATCAAGCACCTTTATCAAGTGTCTTTAGTTGAAATAGAAGCCCTCGCTTACACCTATAATGGTCTGAGCCACAAAAGTTCTAATACCATATGGAAAATTTTGAAGCAAAAATGACATTAATGCAAAACAGAAGTTTCAGCACTTAACCAGAGAATTGTTGGATCCTAAATGTGTAAACATTTAGTCTTAGGGTTGTTATTCTATACAAAAGAAAATAGTGGTGAGAATGGACAATGTTTCAATTCTTAACACCGCAATCTTCTAGGAAATCCAAAATAAAGATACCAAAGTGTTCTTGATAAGTTTCATCCTTCCAAGGAAATCTCATTATGACTAAACCAGATATGGAAATCTTACTTGTTGCAGTAAATGCAACAGTAAAACAACCTTTGATCTCCTTCAACTAGGATCATAAATCACTTAACATAATTTTCCTTATGTTTTGTTAAATTAAAAAACATATAATAAAATTTACAATTTGGACCAATGTTAGAGAAGTTGAAAACTTCATTAACAAATATAAGATGACGTTTATGTACATATCATCTCTTTATTAAGATGAATTTTTTGAATAATAATAAATTAATTATTATTATTTAATAATATTTAAAAAATATTTTAAATAATAAAAAATTAAAAAAAAAATAAAAAAAAAAAATATATATTATATAGTATATTTAATATATATATAGTATCATATATAGATACATTAAAGTAATTATTTTTAACTTTAATATATCAAATATCATATAATATATAAATTTATATTGAAAAAAAATAAATTTAAATTAAATATCAAAAAGTATCATCATTAAAATAGAAGCCCTCACTTACACCTATAATGGTCTGAGCCACAAAAGTTCTAATACCATATGGAAAATTTTGAAGCAAAAACAAAATTAATGCAAAATAGAAGTTTCAGCACTTAATCAGAGAAATGTTGGACCCTAAATGTGTAAACATTTAGTCTTAGGATTGTTATTCTATACAAAAGAAAATAGTGGTGAGAATGGATAATATTTCAATTCTTAACACCCGAATCTTCTAGGTAATCCAAAATAAAGATACCAAAGTGTTCTTGATAATTTTTAGCCTTCGAGGGAAATCTCATTATGACTAAACCAGATATGGAAATCTTACTTGTTACAGTAAATGCAACAGTAAAACAACCTTTGATCTCCTTCAACTAGGATCATAAATCACTTAACATAATTTTCCTAATATTTTGTTAAATTAAAAAACATGTAATAAAATTTACAATTTGGACCAATGTTAAAGTTGAAGACTTCATTAACATACATAAGATGCAACAGTAAAACAACCTTTGATCTCCTTCGACTAGGATCATAAATCACTTAACATAATTTTCCTTATATCTTGTTAATTAAAAAACATGTAATAAAATTTACAATTTGGACCAATGTTAGAGAAGTTGAAAACTTCATTAACATATTTAAGATCACGTTTATGTAACATATCATCTCTTTATTAGGATGAAATTTTTTAATAATAATAAATATAATTATTATTATTTAATACTATTAAAAAAAATTAAGTAATTAATATATATTATTAGAGTTAATTATTTTAACTTATTAATATATCAAATTATTCATATAATTATATATAATTTATATGAAAAAAATAATTTAAAATTAAATATCAGAAGTATCATCATTAAAAAATAGAAATAATAAATGATACATAATAATAATATAACTTGAAACTCTAACGACTAATCTAAAAATACATTATTACTATTTATCTAAAATATTGTGAAATAAATTTCTTAAATTTATTAAATAATAATAATAATATATGAAATATTATTATTTAATATTAATTTAATAAAATAAATATGTATAATTTTATTATTTTATAAAATAAAGAGTTAAATTTGAAATTACTTCCGCATAAGAGCTACAATATTAAATATTCTTTTCATAATATTTTTAAATAATAATTCTTAATGATAATTAATAAATAGATTTTTATATATTAATTATAATTTTATTAAATAATAAAAAATTAATAAATTATATTATTTATTTAATAATAATCTTATACATATCAATAATATTGTGTGTCAATTAAAGTTATAAAAAAATGAGAGATTTTTAATATTTATTAGGTTTATATACATCTAATTTGAATTTCAAATTATAGAACTTATTTTATATATTGATTTAAAATTAGTGATTTATTATGCTTATTTAAAATTTGATAAATAAAAATATAAAAATAATATTTTCTTTAGATTTAAAAGAAATTTGACTCTTAATTTATGGTTATATATTATTTCACTCTATCATTCTCCCAACCCACTTTCTATGTGAATTCCTTATACAACAAAATATAGCTTATATAATATTACTATTTCACTCAACCCTCAGAATCTCCCCATTTAATTTATTGTACAATAAATTTAAATGGCAAATACATATCAAATTTTGATCATTACAAAAATATTATTGCAAATACAAAAAGATGCCATATCAAATTTTCCTCATCCTCACACAAATTCTCATATCAAATACACGACTAGTCAAATATCATATTAGATTTTCATCATTACATTGAAAAATATTGTAAATACCCAAGCATATAAATATTCCTTCATTTTTTGTTACACACAAGATTGTAAGTACACACACAACAAACATGATGAAGGATACAAATACAAAATGAAAAATACATACAATCAAGAATACAAACACATAATAAATACGACATTAAGCTAAACAGATGTTTGTGAAAATTTGATGTGATGCTCGCATACTAAACATCATATTGAATTTTCATCATTACATTCAAAAACACTATAAATACACAAGCATATGTAAACATTCCTTAAGATTTTATTACACACAAGATTGTAAATACACAAACAAATGTGATGTATAATACAAACACAATCATAAATGCATACAATCAAACAACAATCATAATTACATTCACACATATGTGAGCATCACATCAAATTTTCATATTTATATTAAAAAACATATAGATACACAAGTACTCAAACATCATATTGAATTTTCATCATTACATTAAAAAACATTGTAAATACACAAGCATATATAAACATTCCTTGAGGTTTTATTACACACAAGATTGTAGATACACAAACAAATGTGATGAATAATACAAACACAATCAGAAATGCATACAATCAAACAACAGTCATAATTACATTCAAACATATGCGAGCATCACATCAAATTTTCACAAACATATGTGTAGCTTAATGTCCTGATGAAGAATACAAACACATAATAAAAAATGCATACAAATCAAGAGTATAAACACACATACAATCAAAAGTACAAATCCACAATTAAAGATGAGAAGAATCAAGATTGCAAACACACAATCAAGAGCACAATTCAAGTTTTAATCATTACAAATAAGATTGTAACTACGTAATCAATACAAATGCACATAACTACACTAACATAACAAGCATTAGAAATACATAAACATTCAAACATCAAAATCATTGCAAATACACAAGAATACAAACATCCCATCAAATCTTCTTATTACATACAAAATTATAAATACTACAAACATTGCATGTCAATTTTTTATCATCATACACACAGAATTGTAAATATCCGAACATATAAAATTAATGTAGAGAGTAAATCAAGCCATATGCTAAAGAAAATCCACACACATTTCAAAGTACATTTCAAACATGTCATCCACATTTATTGTAAATGCATAACAATGTAAATAAAGGCCAAACAACAACCAATCCCATACAAAATAAAAAATACACATCCAATAATGAACGTCACAAAAAACATTATAAAGACAAAAAAATACATTGAACATTATATATCAAATTTTCAACATTACACACAAAAAAAAGTTTTAAATGCACAAACATAATATAAACACCAAATTTATATATATAACATATATATTAATTATTTTTTTAATATTTCTAGAATTATAAATATAAAAAAAATTATAAATAAATATTAATATAGTAATATTAATAAAGTTTGGAAGAGTTTATTTAAAAAACTCAAAATTTAAGTTAATATTAAAAACACTCCTTTTATATTTATTTATTATTTACTTATATTATATATTATATATATATATATATAATATATATATATATTATATATATATAAATTAAATGTTTAAATAATGATATAAATATTTTTTCCTTTAAATTTTAAATAAATATTTATAATGATTTGTAATAATATTTTATAACAAAATAGTAATAAAATATTTATAATAATATGTTCATAATTTTAGTTAATGATAATCAAATAATAATAATTATTAATACATAATCAAATATACAAAAATAAAAATTTAGGATAATATTTTATCTTTTTATCGTGGTACAAAATTCATATTTCTCAACCATCAGATCATAAATGTGCTGTAAGATTTAAAACAAACCATTTTCTTTGTCTGTAAGAATAAATAACAATCAAATCATAAATATCCATGTCATGACTGTAACTATAAAATCTAATCTTACCAATTCTATTTTAAATATTATAATATAATCTCTTTTTGGTGGTAAATATTTATAGTCTCTATATTTCTCTCTCGATTATTTTTATATTAATAAATCATTTATAATTGGAATGATATTTTTGCTTTCAACTACTTTATATAATATAAAAATAGAAAGAGAATTAGAAATAAATCTGAAGGCCAGCCTATGAGCTTGTCAAACGCAATTATACAGAAGCCCAAGCAAAGCAAATAAAAAGAAACCCTGAGTGAGTGAATATACCATAAAATAAAAATTTAAGAATGATTAAATACAGAGAGAAAATTGAGGGTTTGAGCTTCCTGTGACAGGCGTAGGCTCTGTCCCTCTGCAATCGCAGTAGCAGCAGGCCTTACTTTCAACTTCAGTCTGTGATCAAAGTCGCATTTGGTTTCTCCAATGTGTTGAAACCACAGCAGGACTGGAAGTAGTCTTCTCCCGTCTCGCAGCACTGTTTCGTAAAGCTCAAGAGCTAACCGACCGAATGGAGGTAGAGGGGTCCAGTGGGGCCCCTACTTTCAAATAGATAGTCATGCAGAAGTAGAAGCAATATAAGAAGGAAGGGGTCAGGATTTCTAGGCTTGACAATAACAAGCAAAATGGCAAAAGGAATAAGGAGAAAATACAAGGGGAAACTGACAAGCCAGACAGAACTACGGATGGTGCAGGCAGAGAGAGGGAAAACCTGACAGGAGCTAAAGACAAAATTCCATCAATAATTAATTCATCAGAAAACGAGAAGCGACAAAATGATGAAGAAAGGGAGCAGATAGACAACAGGCAAGGAAGGCCAGAAAAGGAGGGGGAGCCCAGCTCAAACCCCAATAAATATGCTTCACCCAATGGGGTCTGCAAACCAAAAAAGATCAATAACCTAAGGGTAGTTATAACTGACCCGGAGATTCAAGCATACAGAGAGCACATGGCAGAACAAGCCATTATCTGCAGCTTTATGGGCATATGGCCGTCTGAAAGGACTCTTTGTCATTGGATCAAACAACATTAGAAACCACGAGGGGATGTCAATCTTCACCTGGGAGCCAAGGGATTTTTCACTGTTGTCTTCTCCAACCTAGAAGACAAGGATAGAGTATTTGAGGGTGGCCCATACTTTTTGGTTTCAGCAGGACTATACATGCGACCATGGAAACCAAATTTCACCCCGGAGAAGGAATCATTCACTCAAGTCCCAGTCTGGATTCGTTTGTTCTCTCTCCCAATAGACTACTGGGGTCTGAACGCACTGAAACAAATCGGTGATAAGTTGGGAACATTCATCAAGGCCTTTGAAGCAACTCTACAAAAAAGATATACTTCTTACGCCAGAATATGTGTTGACATGGACGTCTCTGGGGCACTACATGAGAGGCTCTGGTTGTAATACAGGGACGAGGACTACTTTCAGGATATAGATTTTGAGAAAATTCCCTTCTCGTGCCACAAATGTCACGAACATGGGCATCTGATGAGAGACTGCCCAATGATCAGGAAGGAAATAGAGACCGAAGTAGCACAAGCCCACAAAGACACAGAAGCCTTTATTAAACCTAAATCCAGACAGAGAGCTAATAGAAGAAAGAGTTTCAAAGGGAACACAGACAGGAACAACCACAGCAACCCTTTTGTGATCTTAGATCCTGAAACTGACTCGGAGGATAAGCACAAAACCCTAACATCAGAAGCAGAGCATGAGGAGAAAGAAAAACCAACCAGGGAAGGAACGCGTGAAGGGGACCTCAACAATGAAGTACAAATGCAGGAGAGAATAGAGGAGACCGAAGAAGAAACTGATATGCTCACCAGTGATGGCGGCAGTGAAGATCAAGAATGGGAAGAGGCGCTGGCCAGGGAGGGAATGAACCTACCAGTAATTGCTGAGAACTGGAAGTCCCGAGGAATAGAGAACGCATCGAAGGAAGAAATTAGGAAGGTAAACGACCTGTTCATAGCAAGGAAAAAGGCAGAACTTGAAAAGCAGAATAGGAAGCTAGGTGTAGTGAAAGGAAATAGCTTACATTCAAAAAGTCTTTTATGGAAATCATCCAACTCAAAACAAAAGAAAAGAAGAGGTCGGAGAACTAGTGGTGAAGTTCTACAGGAACTAGGCATGATCATGATAAACTCAGGGAAGATGAAGGCGCTAAGTGATTTCCAGTCCTTCCAATAAAAATCAGTTAAACATGAAAATCATCTCGTGGAATTCCAGAGGGCTTAACAACCAGGAAAAACACAAAATCTTAAAGCGAAAAATCCAGAAATATAAATCGGAAATTATGTTTTTACAAGAAACTAAATGCAGCAACTCGAGTATCAACAATCTTTGCAGGAAGCTTGGGAGAAATATGGAAGTTCTAGAGAATGTGAGTCAGGGAAGAGAAGGAGGCCTTGCAACCATGTGGGACACAAAGGAAATCCAGATGTTATCAACTGAGGCGAACAAACACTTCATGGCGGTAGAGTTCCAACCCATAGGTAACTCTGGATCTTTCCTTTGTATCAATATTTATAGTCCTCATAAATTAGAAGACAAAATAAACTTTTTAGATGCATTAACCAGGCTTATTAATAGACATCCTAGATCTAAGAGTATATTGGGGGGTGATTTCAATATGATAACCACCCTTCTGGAAAAAAAAAGGGGGTCTTAGGAAACTTAATAGGGATGCGGAAGCCTTGACAGGTTTCATTGAAACTGTTAAACTGGTATACATCCACCCCAAAAGTGGCCTATTTACCTGGAACAACAGAAGTGGAGGTGAAAGTTTAATAGCTTCTCGCTTGGATAGATTCTTAATCTCAGCAAGCATTATAATGGAAGGCATAATAGCGCAATCATATATCCTTCCCAATGGAGGATCGGATCATTGGCCAATTTCGCTTATTGTAGAAGTTCAGGGTACCCCAAGGAACAAACCATTCATATTTGAAAAATTTTGGTTGGACCACCCTAATTTCCTCGAGATGGTAAAGAAATGGTGGTCTGAACCTCTGGAGGTGAGAGGCTCCAAAATGTTCAATCTACAAAAGAAGCTGAAAGCAACTAAAGAAGAGATAAAAGATTGGAACAAAACGGTTTTTGGAAACATATTCCAGGAGAAAGACATTCTAGAGAAAAACTGGAATAGATCCACAGAAATGGAGCAGCAGGCAATCACAATGTTGAAGCGATGGAGCAGGAAAAAATTCTTTCTCAACAATGGCACAAACGGTGCATTCAAGAAGAGACTCTTTGGAAACAGAAATCTAGAATTCAATGGTTAAGAGAGAGGGAGCAAAACACTAAATTTTTTCATAGGTCGGCTCTAGACCATAGAAGTGCTAATAGAATTCTTGAACTGAAACATAATGCAGGGGAGATACTAAAGAATCACAATGACATATCTGCTCTGCTCTCGGACCACTTCAACTCAATTGCACAGGAACCGCCCATAAATAGAGAGGAGGCCATCAAGGAATTAACAGCAGCCATTCCTAAGTCTATTACTTCAGATCAGAATTGGGCCCTATGCAGGGAAATCTCTATGGATGAGGTGGAGGAAGCCATTAGGAGTATGCCCAATGATAAAGCTTCAGGTCCAGATGGCTTCACTATCAATTTCTACAAGGCTTGTTGGAGCATCGTCAAGCAGGAAGTATGGGAGGTAGTGGAGGATTCTAGATGTTCAGGAACCATTCTAAAATCCATCAACTCCACCTTTCTAGCACTCATACCTAAGGTTGAAGAAGCAAAGACACCTGATAAATTCAGACCCATTTCCTTATGTAATGTTATCTACAAAATTATTTCAAAAGTCATAGAAAATAGACTGAAGTCGATACTCCCTGGTATAATCTCAGAAGAGAAATTGAGCTACGTTGAGGGTAGACAAATTCTTGATAACATCCTGTTAGCACAGGAGATGATTCACTCGCTTCATTCAAGAAAAGAAGCAGGTATGCTCATGCAATTGGATCTTTCAAACGCGTATGACAAAGTAAGCTGGGATACCTTGAAGCTGTTTTAGAAGCTTTTGGCTTCTGCAGGACCTGGATCAAGAGGATACTTGCTCTCATCAAATCTCCCAGATATTCCATCCTTGTCAACGGTGCTCCTTCTGTTCCTTTCACACCTTCGCGGGGAATAAGACAAGGGGATCCCCTATCCCCCTTCCTCTTTGTAATCTTAATGGAAGGCCTCAGCTGAACCATTGCCAAGAAGAGAGCGGAAGGATCCATAAAAGATCTGCAGCCTATAAGATCGCTACCAGCTACCACTCATCAACAGTTTGTGGACGATACCATGTTACATGGTACACCCACAGTGAAGGAGGCTGTGGCCTACAGGGCTATCCTTGATCTCTTCAGCCAAGCTTCTGGCATGGAAATTAATTTTTCTAAATCTACTATTTTCTTTTTCAACACCCACCCGGCAGTTCAAGCTCACCTGTCCCAGCTTCTTGGATTCAGGATTGGCTCCCTGCCTTCGAAATATCTTGGAGCTCCTCTGACTCTAAAACCTTGGCAGAAAATTCACTGGGAGAAAGTTCTTGCCAACATGAAGAAAAAATGCTCGCATTGGACGAACAGAGCTCTCAACCTAGCGGGTAGACTCATCCTAACCAAAGCTGTTCTGCAGGCCATTCCGCAATACTTACTATCTATGCTTCCTGCCCCCAAAGGCATTCTGCAACAAATGAGAAACATTCAGCGATCCTTTTTATGGAGTGGGAATGGGGATAAGAAGAAGTGGGCTTTGGTGGCATGGAATAAACTATGCCAGCCAAAATCTATGGGGGGGCTGAACTTAGTCGATCCTTGGGTGGTCAACCGCACCTGTGGAGCTAAGATATGGTGGAAATGGATTAAAGATCCCACTTTACCTTGGGCGAGGCATTGGAAGGAAAAGTATACTCCAGATTGTGACACTCAGGACCTCATAAGACTACAGGAAATCCCGGAAGGGTCGTCAATATGGAATCATGCCAGGAATAACAAGAACCTAGTACAGGAGCACAACTTTTGGGAAATTCGCAATGGCAGGCTGGCCATGTTCTGGGAAGATGCATGGCAGCAGTTCCCCAAACTGGACACACCAGAGCTATCAACCATCAAGCGAATAAGCAAAAATCAGGGAAGATACAGAGTCAATCAGTATTGGAATCAAAACAGTGGGGATGCAAATTGGAGGGAATGGATAAATTTAAATCCTGGGAATACAGAGGAGAACAGCGAAATTTCTCAGCAATTCAGTGAGCGAATCCTAAAAAGAAAGATTCGGAAAACTGAAGAGGATGATAAGCTAAGATGGGGTCTCAAAGGTAATGGCGATTTCTCATTAAAAGAAGCCAGGAACATAATAGAAAAGGAAGAACAGGTAGAGGTCGTGCCATGGTGCAGCAAAGGTTGGGACAGCCTTCTATGGCCGAAAATCAGAACCTTCCTCTGGCTTCTAATGAGAAACAAGACTTTAACTTGGGACAACTTGTGCAAGAAAGGTTTCAAGGGACCCTCAAGATGCCCTATGTGCTTCGTAGAGGAGGAATCTCTGAACCACCTTTTCAATACCTGTGAATGGGCAAATCAGTTATGGAGATGGATGGAAGGGATTCTTAGTAGCTCTGATCGTAATAGAGATTCCATTCATAGTACTATACTGAACTGGAAAAAAGACTTCTCCAACATACAAAGAGTCAATAGTATATGGAAATCTGTACCAGGGTTTTTACTATGGTCTATTTGGAAGGAACGTAACCGCAAAATTTTCCAAGATGAACACAGGAACATAGGTTTCTCTAAAGACAATATAATTACCAACATTCAACAGTTAATCCAAACGAAATGCAGAGAGGAAGGTAACGAGAAGCCGACAGCACAGGACTTACGCATTTTGAAATGCTTTCGTCTGGAAGTCACCAGCAACATTACTGCTCCGAGACACAGAACGCAACCATCCTCACAGATTGATAAATGGCAGCGTCCACCGGAAGGAGGTTTGAAGTTGAATTTTGACGGGGCCTCGAGAGGCAACCCCGGCATGGCAGGAATTGGAGGTGCACTACGCAACCAACATGGAGAAATTCTCCACATATATTACAGAGCACTCGGGGAAAGCACAAATAATGAAATGGAGTTCGCAGCTCTAGAGCATGGTCTGAGAATTGTAAAATCCCTGCGCCTCTGTAACATAATTCTGGAAGGGGATTCATCACTGGTCATTTCTACAGCTCAGAAAATGCAGCGAGGCACTAAGGCAAACAAAGCCACAAAACATTGGCGGCTAGCCAAAGTCACGGAAAATATTGCAGAACTCATGGCTGGTATGAAAGGTCTAGTTTTCCATGCGGTAAGACGTCAGGCAAACGGGCTAGTGGACTACCTTGCAAATTGTGGAGTGGACAGTCAGGACAGGGGATGGGACAGCTGTTGGGAGGAGGTGGACTGCTCGAACCTGAAGATGCGATGTGCACAGCTGGCACAACAAGACCTAAACGGAACCGACCGGGCCTGACCGGCAACGGTTTCCATGTCCGGTACCGTAAAAATGAAACTTCGGGTAACGGCTGGGGTTATTATAATAGGAGTTGGACGACTGGACAGTTGCGGCAGTGGTCATCATGGCGAGGGAGAGCCAGACATGGGAACCATCAACTTGGTTCACGCCATGAGAGAATCCGTAGAGACCGTTTGGGGAGAAAGGACAGCTGCCTCAACCTTGATAGGAAGGCAATCAACAACATTTATGCGATTGCAGGGAAAGAATTTGAGAGGTGTGTGAACATCGTCTGCATTAATAACGACAGTACTACCACTCTGGATCGGAGGGGAGAGCAATTTCTGGAAAAATCTATGGAAAAAAGCTATTTAACGGGGAGTCATGGCTCGGTTTCCTCCATCTCTTTCCAAAGCTCTGCAAGCGACTATAACCAGCCTGTTAGCAGAAGTGTTCATCGTGAGAAATTCAGAGGGAACAGAATGGATGCGGGGAGATGCAGATGCGCGGCGGCCAACCGCGAATTACGCATAGTGCAGAACATGTATGAGACAAGAGCCACAACGAGAAGCAAACGCAAGATCGCGGAGATGGAGGCTGCGGTGAAATAGGAAGAAGCGTAGAGACACGGAGGTTTCGTCGCGGAGGAGGTTGATTGGCTGACTGACCCGGGTACGCCCGCCAAAAGAGCAAATCAATTTGTTCGCACTAAGGCGGAGAGCTGGAGAATCAAGACTCTCCTAGCAAAAGCCCTGGATGCAAAGGAAGATGGGAAGCAGCGTTCTGGGAAGGGGCACCCCGCTCCGGAAAATCAGTCAGCTAATCCTCAAGAAATCCATGAGTCGCTGGACCGCAGAATCACCGCAGTGCAGGAGCGGGTGGAATTGGTCAACAAGAAACTAACCGTGCTCATTAGACTGCTTCGGCAAACTCTGAGCCCGGATCCCCTTCTGCAGGATCAAAAGATGAAGGAGGCTCAGGATTTCCACTCCATGCAAGAAGTGCAGGCCAAAGTAGACAAGCACATTCTGGATGTGGGCTTAGATACAGCCAGTCGGATTGGAGGCTTTCCGCGCTCTGGCGGGCTTCCCTAGTCCCTTGTCTCTCTCTGTCTTGTTTCTTCTGTTACGGCACTACGCCAGTTTATCTTGCTACTTTCTTTTCACTCTGTTTTCTGTTACGGCTTCGGCCCTATGCAAAGTAGATATGTTACTCTGTCTATGTCCCAGTTTTGAAAGTGTCGTGGCGACCTTTATCTATTTCAAGAGCAAGCTGCCCTGCGTGGTGTGCATCTCGGTTTTGGAAGCCCAGAGTTGGTTGACAGTGAGGTTGAAATGGTCCATCTAAGGTTTCCTTCTGCCTCGGCAGACTTTTTGTAAAATATTTTGTTTCTTTAATATACATATC